>JADHKN010000057.1:0-61994 GCA_019925475.1 Ophiostoma ips | reverse complement strand
AAATTCCTCTAAAGTTACGAGGCCTTTCATCTAATTTTATTTCATTTCTTTTTTTTTTTTTTTTTTTCTCCCCCCCCCCCCCCCCCCGAATCACATCGTGACTCACCTGACGCAGCAACGATGGCCGAGACCCCGAGACAGAAGACAGTAATCGTGGGTGCCGGCCCCGTGGGGTCGTTGGCGGCGCTGTATGCCGCGCAGCGCGGCCACGATGTCGAGGTGTATGAGCTTCGCAATGGTGAGTCTGCACGATTGGCGCTGACTTGATTTATGAGGCCGGCATGCTGATGGCGCGCAGATCTTCGGGACCCGTCGACGACGCCTCTCAACTTTACAAAGTCCATCAACCTGGCACTGTCCGAGCGCGGCATCAACGCCCTCGGCAGCTCTGGCCACGACACGCTGCTGGAGCATGTGTTTGACGTCACCATTCCCATGCGCGGCCGCATGATCCACGGCCGCACGCCCAAGGGCGACCTGTATGAGGATCCGCAGGATTATGACATTCACGGACGGGTAGGTTGTAAGATGGACTACTAGCCAGCCATATTGGCAAGCCTGCTGACTCGCAGACCATCTATGCCATTGACCGTGCCGGCCTCAACGGCCGCCTGCTCGACATGCTCGAGCAGATGCCCAACGTCAAGCTCTTCTTCAACCACAAGATGACCGGCGCCGACTTTCGCTCGTGCAAGGCCTGGGTGGAAGTCCAGGACGGGTCCGCCAACAGCGCCAGCAGCGGCAAGCAAGGCCGGGCCCGCGAGTTTGAAATCACCTTCGACCTCATGATCGGTGCCGACGGCGCGCACTCGGCCGTGCGCCACCACCTCATGAAGTACGTCATGATGGACTACAAGCAGGAGTACATTGACACGCTGTGGTGCGAGTTCCGCATCGAGCCCCGGGCCGACGCCCGTCCAGGCGAACCGCTGTCCCGGTTTGCTATATCGCCCAACCACCTGCACATCTGGCCCGGCCGCACATTCATGTTCATTGCCATTCCCAGTACTGTGAGTCTCATCGTCGCATTCTGTTTTTTTTTCTCTTTACTAAAACCGCAGGACGGCTCCTTCACGTGCACGCTGTTTGTGCCGTCGGCCGAGATTGCCTACCTCGAGGAAGAGACCGCACAGCGGCTGCCGGCCTTTTTTGACCGCTTCTTCCCGGGCGTCACCGACCTCATTGCGCCGGCCGACCTCGTGCGCCAGTTCACGCAGAACCCGCATCTGCCGCTCATCAGCATCAACTGCAAGCCGCACCACTTCCAGTCGTCGGCCGTCATCGTCGGCGACGCCGCCCACGCCATGGTGCCGTTCTATGGCCAGGGCATGAACGCCGGCCTCGAGGATGTGCGCGTGCTGTTTTCGATCCTCGACAAGTACGCCATCCAGGAGTCAAACCAGCCGGGCGACGACGACACCACCACCACCACCGACAATGCGCGCGCACAGCGCGGCCTGGCCCTGGCCGAGTACACGGCCCTGCGCGTGCCCGATGCGTTTGCCATCAACGACCTGGCGCTCCAAAACTACATTGAGATGCGCGCGTCCGTGCTGAGCCCGGCCTACCGCCTGCGCAAGTACCTCGAGGAGCAGCTGTCCGTGCACGTGCCCTGGCTCGGCTGGCAAACGCGGTACGCGCGCGTCGCCTTTGGCAACGAGCGGTACAGCGACGTCGTGCGCAAGAGCGAGCACCAGGGCCGCGTGCTGCTGTACGGCCTGTCGAGCGCGCTGGGGCTGCCGGTGCTCGCCGGCCTTGTCGTGCTCCTGCGATGGCGGCTCGCCGGCGCCCGGGGCGGCGGGGGGCTGTTTGGTGCCGCGACGAGCCAGTTCCGGGGTCTGCTTGGCTGGGTGGCGAGTGCCGTGAGAAGGTAGGCAGGCTTATCTCACCAAGTATCCGTAGCGTTTTGATAATATACTTGCCAGTTTCTTTTGTCTTAGTTGAGTGATAATCTGTCTACAGGGTAGTATTGCAAGCTACTACGGAGTATCTACGAGTACACTAGAGGTCCAGCTGAGAAAAAAAAAGCAAATAATACAGCCAAAAAGGAAAGAAAAAGAATAACAATAATTACAGAGTAATAAAAACGAGGGAAAAAAGCTAAAACAGTGACAAGTAGTCCCTCAGCTTCAGCATTTCCCACGTTAATCACACCCTGGCAGCTTTGCTGCACATCATACTTCAGAACCCTCTTGTCGGGTCGGTGCCGTCCCGATTCGGGTGATTGAAAGGAGAGATAGCCCCGTGGCCTGCCACCACCCCCGATAATTTGCAGATTTGGACGTGAGGGCCCGTGCTGACTCCAAGATACAAAAACATCACAGCACGACCATTGCATGATGTCGTAATGAGTCAGCAAACACAGAGGCGCGGCCCGGCAGCGGGAATTAGTGCTGGGGTGCATGTGCAGCTGAGCAGGTGCGTGGGTGGGCACAAGTGTAAGAGGAGGAAGGGGCCGACGGGGCCTATGATCGTCATGAGGCAAGAGCAAAGAGGCATTTAAAATGAGGACACGCGGGATACGATGCCCTTGATTTTGGGCTGAGGCGCCAGTGGCGGAAGGAACGATGCGCCTCCAGAGCGTACTCGTACATCGTACAGCGACATCAGCATCACAATCTGGGGCGCACCTTCCACTTTGGCGACATTGTAGTGGCAGTTGTTGATCGAGAAACGAGGAAAGAGCCTCCCCTTTCCCCTTCGCCTTCCCCCTTCGTCCTCGTCGGCAGCGTCCCCCCCCCGCCCCCATCGGATGTCGCTTGCTCACCCCATATCACCGCCTGCATCCCATTTCCCACCACCACCCGCCCTTAGCCTCCTCCTTTTGACATCCCCCTTTACCCATGCCGCATCTCTCCACCATATTTCATCGTCTCGTGCCCATGGCCTGCACTTCCGTTGCTCGTCTCATTTCGGTATACGAGTATTGAGCACTGTATAAAAGCTCGTGCTGCCTACCCGGATCGAGTCTACGAGTACGAGTCTTCACGGTGCTCTCTTCCATTTTTACCTGTTTTCTTTCTCGAGCAATCTCACCAGGTTCAGGCCGCCTCTGGTCCTCGTGTTACGGCTCAATGATTGCCGGATCTGCTGCCTACTCTGGCATATGACAGTATTCGCCAATTCGGTTCGAATCACATCAGTCTTTCTCGACAAAGTACTCCGTACTCCGTACGCCTCTCAAGCTGATATCAACCTCTCCTCTGCTGCAAAGTCCCGAGTGAACGGAAACCCGACCAAAGAGCCAGGGTACACAACCAAAGGGGAAAGGTGCAGGGCCAGGATTGAGGAAAATCCCTGACGGAAAACTCGCCCCAAAGGTAAAAGCCGCCGGACCTGGGGGGTCTCGTCCTGGGCCTGGGTAGCCTGGGTGCTCATCTCCTGCCATCTACGGAGCACGAGTACCACCCCATCCGAGCGCTCACTTTCCTTTTCCTTCCTGTCGTGCCCACCGCCCACCGCCCACCGCCGCGGCCTGCCTCTCTTCGTCTTCGCTCTTGTCGCGCTCTTTGTCACCCGCCCTGCCACACGTTGCCATCCGTGTTGCTGGTCCTGTTTACCACGCTTCTGGAACATTGTTCTCCCCCCCTCTTGCTTGCATATCTGTGCTGCACAAGTCCCCACTCCGGCCGGGACCTTGCAGCTTGCAGCTTGTAACCACGATCGCAACTGACACCAATCACGCCTGGGCGCCCTCCCCGCGTGTGTCTCGAGCGGGAGGAGAATCAGATCAAAGACCCTTGCGACCAAAGAGAAACAAGACCAAACAACAGGAGAGGAAAGAAGAAAAGAGCCACAACGACAACGACAACACGACAACAACGGTCACACTTGTGCGGACAAGACGCACACAAGACACACACAAGACAAAGACCGAGGTAAAAGTGACGCAAACACAAAAAGGAGCAAAGGCACACAAATCGCACATCAATCCTTGCCATCTTCGTCATTGCGCCTCAACCGACACATGCCGTCCCGTGCATGGCCCTGACACAACAGCCCCTTCTCCAAAAGACAATCCGCACAGGGTCCGCGAATCGACGCAAATCACCGTCCTGCTGCATGCTGCGCTCTGTGCATGAGACTTGCATATGTCACAGGCCCTGCCTACAGGTTCTCCAGCATCTGCGCTCGTTACGAGTACGGAAGTAAGCGTCAAGCGGTTGCTTTCCCTTTCCCGACAGGGTGTGATCCCAGCCGGTCTGCTGCCAGATCTAGCACGCGCCGCCACTGCCCCCACGAATTCAACCGGGACCCAGCAGGCCGCAGGCCTGGTCTAACCACTTGCTGCATGCAGAGAGCACAGCACGTCTGCAGCGAGGACCTTTACTTAGTCCGTGCCGAGCCCGAGATTCTGATCATCGCAACATAGCACGACGCTCATACACAGCTATCCATATCGTTTCTACGTCCTTCGTTTTCAATTCGTGTTGATCAGCTTGGACATCTCTTGATTGTTTTACTTCGTTTGCTTTCTGCTCGTTGCGCTGCGTTGGCATTCTTTGCGGCTCTCCATCTGTCCTACTTATCCCGGCCATCTCTCTGTTGCGCTACCAGCAGAGCTGTCGCTTGTCGACATTTCAGTCATTGACAAGCTTCAACCCCTGGCGACCGAATCTCCCGACCGCGGGGCTCACACCATCTGCATTGCTGCTCCCTTGTCGGCCGTGGCCTTACCGTCATCATCTACGACGTACGCCCACCTCCTCACGGCTTGCACGCTCTCATTGACCCTCGGCCCCAACAACTAGCTCGCCAGGCTTTCACTCTGCTAGTTTGCATGGACCTCCTGGGATCGCATCTTACAGCCTCTCTCTCTCTGCATTGCAATGACAATAGCCTCTCTCTCTCAATCATGACGCTGTGTGCGCCTCTTTTACAGCTTGAACAAGCCCTCTCTTCAACACTCCATAATATATCTGATCCGCGATCCCAGTCAACGCCGTACCAGGGTACCAATACCACGGACACTCGGCAAAGCCTGCATACCATCGCCGCCGGCCTCTCGCCCGGCCGACAACGAAAAAGCTGCGGCTAGAATTAGAGCACGGCCTGAACAGAAAAACATCTGCCTGGTCTAGAAAACACCACTGCCATACCATCCTCAGCCATCGACATCAAGACTCTTATAACTCTTATAACCGGACATTACACCTTTTGCTATTCCACTTTGCCAGTCGATAGCCCCCTCCTTGACTCTCCTATCCAATTTCCTTATCTTCTTTGGCTTCATCACAGTGTATCCGATCTCATTATACCTCACTCGGCACGACAGGCAACCGAGCCTGGACGCGCATGCGCCGATAAAGCCCGTGTGACCATGCCACCTTCACTTGCCATCAATACGAGTCAGCTAAATCTTACCGAAGATGAGCTCTCTCTACTACGCCAAGGGCAAGAGGCCGTTGCCGGCAGAGCGGGCGGGTCGTCGTCGTCTCGAGCCGCCAGCCGAGCATCTTCACAGGGCGCGATGATGCTTGATCTGCGCTCTCTCCAGAGTCTCGAAGTCTACTTTAACCGGGTGATGGAGCACATCGAGCAGCAGATGCACAACCTCTCACAGCAGTCGATGCGTGCTTCCGAGGCCATGGCCGACCTAGCCAACCTTTCCGTGGAACAGGCCGACGCCGAGATCCAGCGGTTTCATTACATCAACCAACAGCTCGACGCCCTCGAGCTCGAGTTTGACACGACCACAAACATTCGTGAGATTGTGCACCAGAACCGGCTGCAGCTGGAGGAGCTGGACCGGGAGTTTGAGCGCGAGGCTGCTCACGACCAGGCTCAGCACAGCCGCAGCCATGGGCATTCGTCACATCATCATTCCTCGTCCCGCCGCCGAGATGTGCACCGGGACCAAGCCTCGGGTCGGCATCACGGCCATTGATATTCTCTTGATGTGTTGACCACAAAAGAGAGCATACGATATGACGACGAAATAAAAATAGCAAGATAAAAACAGGCCTCGCGGCTGGCACAAGAAAGGTATTGCCTCACGGCTTGTTTATTTTGGGTTTGTTAGGTTTTTGTCAGGACAGTTCGTGGTTTATTTTTCTTATTTTCTTATTTTTTCTTTTTTCTTTTCTGTTGGATTTCTTGTCTCTTTGGATATTCTCAACTCCCTTTTTAATATTTTCTGCTAAATCTTGTAATATAATCTGGCCTGGTATGCATCTAGGCAAGCCGTCTCCTATTGGAGCCCTTTAGTACGCTACACCTTGCTTGACTACATGCCTATCACGCTGAAATGGCTACTTGAGATGTGGCAGAATATTATTTTTGGATGCTGGGTGTCTCTGGTCAGACACCCGAGTTATAATAGAAGATGCAGAGAGAAACGGAACAAGCCGTTGCAAGCCTAGCCGGAGACGACAGCCCGAACCCCTTTCAGAAAGACGATAATATGAGGTACACAAAAAGAAGAAACGCCAATCTAAACACAACGCCAATGCTTTAAGAAAATCAAAGAAATCAAAGCTCCCAAAAGAATGCAACGGCCGTTCACGACAGCCTCATACTTTACAACCCAGTGTAGTGGCTTGGTGACCGAGATTCAAACTGGCTAGGGCTTCTGCTGTCGTCGTTGCCGTTGCCGGTGCCGCCATTTGCCATTGCCTGCGGAGACTGGCCATACTCGTCAAGCCGATCAGTGCCGCCGCCGCCGTCGTCGCCATCGTCATCGCCAGCCAGCGACGTCAGCGAGTTGTCCGAGTCGTCGACATACTGCACCTCGGACGACGAGTGCTGCAGGATAAACGAGCGCTGGACGGCGGCGAGCTGGATGCGGGTCTCGTTGTCCATGAGCATGGCAATGTGGCGCGAGTACTCCTGGATCTGGGTGCGGACGTCGCGGGCCAGCGTCGAGAACCAGTTGGAGTGCGCCTTGCACTTGCGCCTCCCGCACATGCCGGCCGTGGCTGCGAGCACCTCGGGGTCGCCGCCGCCTTCGTTTTCGTCGTCGTTGTCTTGGACAGAATGTGCATGACTGTCGATCGGATTGCCGGCATCGTCAAACTGCGGCGCGGCCAAGGTCTCGGACTGGAAGATGGCGATGCCCTCGGGCGAGGCGAGAAAGCGCTCGTAATGGGGCTGCACGCCGACATGCTGCAGGCGCTTGTCGTAGCCGCAGGCATCGCGCTCCATGTGGCCGGCCTTGACGGCCTCCTGGTGGCGCATCTTGGTCATGTCGAGGTGCTGCAGCATCTTCTTGCACATGTCAATCTGCTCGGCAAAGCGCGCGCGGTCGGCCGTCGACTGCTGCGTGGTCGCGCGCTCCTCCTTTGTCAGCACGGCATCGAGGTGGTTGCCGCCATGCTGACCATCGGCATTTTGATCCTGCGGCAGCCCGTGGAGCAGCATCTGGGCCACGCCCGGCTCGTCGGTGTGCAGCAGCACGGTGATGAGCTGGGCCGGCGTGAGCTGGTCGACGGCCAGCTTGGCCTCGGCGGCGGCCTCGACGGGCCGCGCACGGCCCATGCGGCCCAGCAGGGCGTCCCACCACTGGTCGCGGTGCAGGTCGGAGCAGAAGTGGTTGGCGTGCTCGGCCGGTGCTGGGGTTGTTCCGCCGGCGCCACTATTGTTACTACTATACAAGCGCGCTGCTTTGCGGCAGTTGGGGTACGCGCACCGCTTCTTGTACCAGGTTTCATAGCGGCCGGGGATGGTGCACAGCGGGCAGATGTAGCTGCGGATCATGGTCTCGCCGTCGTCCTTATCGACGTTGACACAGTCGCCGTGGTACCAGTCCTCGCAGTCGTCGCACTGGATCATCCAGCGGTGGTCGTCGGGCCCGCGGCAGATGCAGTAGGGCCCGTTGTCGGACGTGTTGGGTTCGCCGCCGTTGCGGGGGTGCTTTCGTGTGGCCCGTACGGTACTGTCGTCATCGCTGTCGACGTCGTCGTCGTTGTCGTCGTCGTCGCCATCCTCGCCATCATCCTCGCCATCATCATCATCGCTGTCCTCGTTGTCGCCGTCGTCGTCCGTGTCTCCTCGTCCGCCGCGCCGCACACTCGGGCTCGCCGACGACCGCGCCGACGAGTTGGCGAACCGGCCCTGGTTGGCGCTGATTGCTTTGGGCTTTGGCTTGGCCACGCTGCTGCTGCTGCTTCGGCCGCCGCGTGTCGCCGGTACGCCACGGCCGTTGCTGCTGCCGCCGCGAAACGATGGTGTCTTGGATGCCGTGCCGCCGCGCCGTGCCACTCCTGCCGCCGCCGAAGTAGCAGCAGCACCACCACCACCACCACCCCGGCCAACTTTCCTGCCGCTGGTTGCCGTGGTCGACGTGGACATGGGCGACGAGAAGCGCTCACGCGCCGTTGCCATGCCCGTCACTATCGTCGCTGCTGAAGCATCGGCTGTGCCGTCGGTGGCGTCGTCCGTCATGTGGACATCGCTGCTGTTGTCGACCGACTCGAGCCGCGGAAGGGGCACAAAGACGCTGTGGGAGAAGTGCGCATCGGTGGATGCCTGCGACGTGGACAGGGGCGATGGCGAGCGGTCGTTGATGGTGGAGGAGCGGCCGTCGTCGGAGCCGCGTCGGGAAGCGGCCATGGCCGCGGCTGCTGTGGTGTGGTGTGCAGTGTGCCGCGGACGTGTCGCGCAGGAAAAGAACAGTTGAGAAAGCTTCGGATCGCGGTATGTGTGCTGGTGTCGCAGAATGCACAGTCGTGAAGAAACAAACCGCGGCTCCTTGACGGGGTAAGAGATCGACGACGTTGAAAGCTCCAAAGCTCTGGCCAATGAAGACGCCGACTTGCGGTAAAGCGCACCCCCCCCCCTCCTCCCCCAAGCGCAAAAGCAGAAAAACCACTTTAATTCCTTCCCAGCGCACGCGACGCGGCAGAACAAGCAGATGTGGGTAAAAGCGGGTCCCTTCTCCAGAACGGCGAGGCGGGCGCTGTGAGTGGCCAGGCTCCCCCCCCTCTGTAAATTTGCTTCTGACGGGCAACAGCTTTTTCGACGATCAGACCACGGCGACTGCCAGCGACCACGATTCACGGCGAATTACTACGACTATCTCCCATCTCCCTCTCCTCTTCAGCTTTCACGATCACGCCTACGACCTCCACAATGAACTCCATGGCACGAGCTGTGCCCGTCTCGGGCATGTGCCGCCGCTTCAGCACAGCTGTCCTCTCTTCTCCACAAGGCGCCGCGGCCTCGCGCCCGGTGTCGGCCGCATGGGCTCGCCAAATGTCGTCCCATAGTAGCAGCAGCAGCAGCAGTGTTTTGGGCCGCCGACCAGCTGCTTCTGGAGCACGGAGAGCAGGTGCCGGGACTGCCGCGGCCTGCAAGCCACAGTCGCTGCCGGCGGCGATGCAGCGGAGGACGTACAAGACGGTGGAGGAGGCCAAGAGCCGGCAAAAGTCTGGGGTATGTTCTCTCTTCTCCCCCGGCCCAGTTAGATACTGACACGCGACAGCCATTCTCCTGGAAGGCGGGCGTGCTGTTCATCCTCACAGGCGCCGGCCTCGTGTGGTACTTTGAGTCGGAGAAGAAGCGCATGCAGCAGAAGCGCATCGCCGAGGCCAACAAGGGCATGGGCCGGCCTAAAGTCGGCGGCCCCTTTTCGCTGATCGACCAAAACGGCAACACGGTGACGGACGCCGACCTCAAGGGCCGCCATTCGCTCGTGTACTTTGGCTTCTCGCACTGCCCCGACATCTGCCCCGAGGAGCTCGACAAGATGGCGCGCATGGTCGACCTCGTCGACGCCGCGCAGCCGGGCAAGCTGCTGCCCGTGTTTGTGACGTGCGACCCGGCGCGCGACACGCCCGAGGTGCTCAAGGCGTACCTGGCCGAGTTCCACCCGCGCTTCATCGGCCTGACCGGCACGCACGAGCAGATCAAGGCCATGTGCAAGGCGTACCGCGTGTACTTTAGCACGCCGCCCGTGGTGGCGCCGGGCCAGGACTACCTGGTGGACCACAGCATCTACTTTTACCTGATGGACCCGGACGGCGACTTTGTCGAGGCCCTGGGCCGGCAGCACTCGCCGGAGCAGGCGGCCGAGGTGATTACCGGGCACATTCGCGACTACCGGCCGGCGAAGTAGATGTGGGTTTGTACATATAGGAATAATATAATGTATATATAGAAAGAAGTGGCCTTCTCTCCACTCACAAATCGCGATCAGACCGCCAGCCGCGGCTCGGGGTGGTGTGCCCGATGCGGCAGCCGTTTGCAGCTGGACGTTACCCGTGCTGTCACTGTCCCTCGCTGTCCCACCAGAGCGAGTGGCGTGCATACGAGTGATAGACACTGTACGACAAGGACTGGATCGTAGTCGCTACGAGTGAGTACGTGTAGCAGTAGTACTCGTACTTGTTCAGAGTCGCTTATATAATAGCGAGCTGTTTGCCCATTTCTAGCGGCCTCGTAATGGCCCTGGCTCCGGATAACATGCGGAAAGTGGGGCCACTGCGGGTTTACGCTGGACGTCGCCGGAAGGAGGGGCAATCTGTACTCGTACCCAACCTGCGCTGTACTCGTACGTCGTAGAGACGGCACAAGTCTGGGGGGGGGGGGGGGGGAAGGGAGCCATGGGAGGCCTTTTTTTTTTCTCTTTTTTCTATATTCTCCGTATCGATCGAAGACGGCCATCTACGTCTACGAGATAAAAATATCCGAATCGAATCTTGGAATCTTGATCTCTATGGAAAAGGAGCGAGGCTCCAGGCAGCTTCCTCGCTGCTTCCTGCTGCTTCCGAATCAGCCGTCGCGTCCGGTTGTTGATGATCCACTCTCTTACGAGTACAATGAGTATTACGGAGTAATACGAATCCTCGTAATAATGGGAGAGTACTCGTAATAACTCGTACTCGAAAAAAAAAAAAAAAAACGTACGGAATAGTTGCCAACTTGTTATCGTGCGTTTTTGTTTGACCACCTTTCTCGCTGGCCCCTCGTGACAGACTGCCTTATCAGTCGGCGCGCCTTCCCGCATATTGCTTCACACCCTCTTCTTCCTTCTGATCGGGTCATTTTTCTGTACGTCGTACATTTTACATGTGTGCAATGCCCTTTGCTCACCGCCTAGGCCGTAAGGCAAGTGGGCTTGGCTGCATGTATGCCCTGCAGCCAACGTGCGTGAGCTTTTCTGGCTGCCTTGTCTGTCACGCTCTTTTCCTCGTCACTTTTGATTACTTCCTGTCACTTCCCCTAGTCCCTACCTTTCTTGTCCTGCCGTTGGCACTACTATCAGGGTAGGCGCGGCCGTGATGTCGTAGTCGTCCCTTCCTGCTTTGATAAAGATAACCACGATCTACGAGTATTATCCGTGACCCCGCGACCCCTCGTCCCCTCGTTCCTCGACCCTCGTCCCCTATTACCCGATCCCCTTTTTCCTGTCCTCCCTGCATTGCCCAGCATGTGAATAGCCTTCATCTTCCACAAATCACAGAGCCCAACGATCGCGCCAAGTGTAAGACGACATTCCACTACGGGGCCATCCAGCCCTCTCACCATCGCCAGTCAGCCCGCCAGTCGCTCTCAGACACATACTACCTTGTAAGACGGCACGCAAGTCAACACGCAATCAAGCAGACCCTGATTTTTTTGGGGTGTTTTTTTTCTTCTTTTTTGTCGTGGCTTTTTGCATTTCTCTTCTTCTGGTCTTTTCATCCCTTACTTCGGTTATCCGTTTCCTCGCTTCCTCCTCGTGTCTTCTCTTGTTCTACGGCTATTCTTTTCCCCTTGCCAAAGACGAGATCCGCTCTCTGCCAGCCCCTCTCGACTCGCGAATGCGTACTTTCACCCAAGTGTCCATTCTTGTCCGTGTTCTTTTCCCGGCGTATCTCGCTCACCAGCATTGTACCCCCCGTATCATCTTTGTTCACTGCGCTCGTACTCGAACACGACTAAGCTTACACGCAGCACCTCCACCCAAAAGGCCCACAAGCACTGCCATCCTCCTGGTCTTGAGAATGTCTCTCGGCCTCTAGTCCTGCATCGCCTCCCTCGCTCGACCCCGTTCCTGTCCTAGAGACGCAGCTAACAAGTGTCCGGCGTCCACAGGCTAACCCAACCGCCCAGCCCCTCCCAACATCGCTCCCTGTTTGCGTCATCCACTGGCCGCCATACCCGTTGTTGTTGTTGTTGTTGTTGCAACATAGCATCGTTCTCGGTCCCCTCCTCTCTCCCCTCCATCCCCTCAGGGTTCAAGGTCCAAGACCCAACAAGGTCGTGGAGTGCTTTGGTCCCTCCGTTCTGGAAGCTCACGTGTCGTTTTTTGTCCGTTGAAGCCAGACCTATATATCCATCCACACACCCTCTCCAAACGGCATCCCACCTCCCATGACACACCAAAACCAACAGCAGTCTCGGCGCAAAAGAAAAAGCAACGCCGATCCGGAAAGGGAAACGGGCTGAAGATCAGATAAAAAGCCACACAAGTCAGTAAGTGGTCGGCTGACAACGTCCCTCTCGTCTCTCATCCTGTCTACTCCGTACGGATAGCTCTCGACATCCTTCCCCCGAGGCACACCCCGACGAGGGTTGCAATATTTACACTCGTATCAGCAAGGGTTCAACCAAAAACGGCACCAAAAGCTGACGCTAATGTGACTGATAGAACATCAAGAACACAAGCCAAGAAGGTCCCACACGCCCACCACGCCTGCCCGCTCTCTTGCAGCAGCGCACGCCGCACCACCAGTCTAAGACACGGCTATCAAGCGGCCACAGTACTCCCGTACGACCTCCTTACTTTGGTTCCTGCTTCCTGGTGGTCCCTTGTCCCGCAGTCCGCATTCTTTGTGAGTTTTGTGGGCGTCCCCTTGTTCCTGTCGTTTTCCCTTCGGATATAACCTATATACAAACACTCTGCCGTTCGCTCTCAGGCCCGTTCCCTGCTTCTCTTGCTCTTTTGTCTTTTTGTAGTACTGCTTCTGTTTTTCATCCTGCTTCTTGCCTCTTCTTGCCTGCTTCTTCGTGCTTCCTGTGTCTTCTTCTTGTCCTCCTCTTGACCGCCTCGCGAACTCCTGCACATAGAGTCGACCACTCTTTTTTTTTTTTTTGCTACTTTTCACTTGATACACCTGCTTGATCGCCGAGACTTATCTACTACCTTATCCTCTGAAAGCTTGCACCCAACACCTATTAACCGGCAACCACTTCCAGAAAGCAGACGATACAACCAAAATGTCCGTCGCCATGGAAGAGCTTATGATTTCCCGGCGCTCTCATGAGATTGTTGATATCCTGAGCGCCGATGATTTTGAGACGGCGTCGATCCGGTCGGCCGCGCCTTCTTATCGTGAGTGGCCCGTGTTATCGCCTTAATAGCCGTTTCTGCGTTTGCCTTTTACATTCGCGATGCTTTCTTGCTTGGTATTTTTTTCTTTGTCTGTTTTGCTGTGCTTGTGTGTTTTTCTCTCGCCGCTTGTCCCGCAGTTGGGCTCTGTTGTCGAAACGGCCAAACCGAATGTGTTGCTAACGAGTCGGACGCAGGCTCGGAGGCTCCCACTCTTCACTACACAGTCCCCCACACCGATGGCTCTCTTCTCCCTCCGTATACGGCCCCACCAGCGGGCTCGGCCGACCGGGTTGTTGCGGGCAGCCGGCATAGGTCCGGGCCCTCTTCATCTGCCTCGCGGCGTGCCGCTTCGTCAGCAGGAAACGGAGGAGGCTTTGGTGGAAACTCGATGCAGTCTGGGCGCGGGGGGACAGTACCCAGCTTGACACAGTTCCGGATCCCGTCTTGGTCGACCATCTCGACAAGCCCCAACGCGCGGCTCTACCACTCTGTTGCTCTGCGCCGTGTAGCTGCGGCCGAGCATGCGTCGGCTGCTGCAGAGATTGGTGGCCTGATGCGGCGCCTCGCCGTCATCGAGCGCATGGAGCAGGAAGAGGCCGCAGCCAGCCGGCGCATGGCCGAGGCCGCCGCCAATCGCGCTGCTGCCGCCGCCGGAGCCAACAACAGTGCCAGCAACGGTGCCAGCGGAAACACCCCACGAAACACCCGCCAAGGCAGCAACAATAGCAACAACAGCAGCAACAACAGCAGCAGCAGCAGCAGAAGCAGCAGCAACAGCAGCAACAGCAACAGCATCTGGCGCAGCTCCGGCTCATTGCTCCCACTAGAGGACCCCTACGTGGTCGGCGAGGCCGCCGCCCGCCGGGCCCGGTCCGACCGCATCACACGTGAAAACCAAACCCACGCCGAAGAGGCTCTGGCTCGCGAGGATCGCCGTTGGGACTGGTTCCTTGGTTCGTTTGCTCGCCCCAGCACTATCCCTGCATCGCGCCTCCGCCTGCATCGCGCCTTTTCGCATTGAACGCGGCTCTCCTGGACCATTGGGCTAACTTTTTGGGGGACACTTTTCTTTGCAGCCTCATCCCCCTCCGGGGGTGTATCGGCTCGCAAAGCTTGTTTCCCTCTTTTCTATTTACTAGGCCAAGTGAGAAACCGCCAATCGTCTAGTCTAGGCACGCATACAAGACTGCGCCGGCGCATGGATCCAAGCATGCTCTCGCCCGTGTCTGTCCGCCACGGCCGCGCTCGGCGAGTGTAAGGGGAGGGGGGGTAATGGTACGATGCAGTGCGTCTCACACCATGCCTCACGTTCAATTTCTTTGATCTACTCGAGAGCAAGCAGCATACGCCTTTCTCTTTCTTCCGGGGCACCCGTCCTGCCTCGTAAGCACTGAGCGATTGTGCTCTTCTTGCTTTTCCCCTTTTTTTTCATTCTTCCAAAGAGGCACACGTCCCTTTGTTCTTTTTTTTTTTGCTCTGCTCTCTTTTTCTTTCATGACAATGTACCGTCCCAGGCGCCATAGACGACAGCTTGGGACATGACGGGATTTCGGGCATTTCAGGCGCACCGGTGGGACACGGGGACTCTTGTAGATTTCCCGCCAGGCGTTTTCTCTTCTTATATGCCCGTTTTTTGCTTACTCTTTGTCTTTCCAACTTTTTACTTTCGTCTAGGCCATGGCCACTGTCTGCTAGAAGCTTCAACGCGAGGGCACGTGGGAATCTATCTGGTCTATCTATATGGAACCCGGGGCGGTGCCTGTGTTTGGTTACAAGTTTGGTGTATGGTTTATTTATCCGTTTGGCCTGTTTGCTCCAAGTTGCAATAACAATGACGACATTTTGAAATGACAATCGTAAACAATCGTGACCAAGGACGTGACAAAACTTGCTCTCTTCAAGCGTAGTATCTTTTCTTCTAGCTAGGGAAGCCGCGCGGATCATATATAGATAATATACAAGGCCGCCAAAAGTGCCAATGGTCAAGAGAACAATCAGAGAAGCAGGTGGTAGGAAAATAAACCCCCATAACAGAACCCAAATACACGTAAATGACTGAAAAAAACAGATTGATAACGCCCGGCGCCATGATGTGTGTCCGCGGACAGAGGGATCGGGACACATTCTATGGAAAATATCGTGCCCACCTCTCCCGAGCCGCAACGTCCATGAAGATATAAAAAATAACAAATGATTATAGAACGTCCCCTACGTGTGTGTGCCACTCGTTCTATTGAGTCGGCATGTGTGAACGGGCCGTTGGACGGAAAAGGGGGCAATGTTGTCGGACAAGTCGGCGCTTTGGTTCGGTCGGCGTGGAAGAAAAGTGCTGGCCGGTGGCGGGTGGCCCGAGATGAATCTGCCGATTTGAACGGCCGCTTTACGCCTTGCTCTTGGTGTTGAGGATCAGGCCGACAATGAGACTACTCTGTTAGATGTGAACGTAGTGAAAAAAGTGCAGGCAGGAGACAACATACCCGTAGAGACCCAGAACCTCGCCGAAAATCAGAATCAGCACCATGCCGACAAAAACACGGGACTGGTCCATGTAGCAGCGGACGCCCTTGTCGCCGACGACGCCGATGCAGTAGCCGGCAGCCAGGCCGGTGGCGCCGACGGACAGGCCACATGCCAGGTGCATGAAGCCGCTATGGGAGAGGGGGTTAGCTCGGGTTATTTGTATTCGTGAGAAGAATGAAGGTGTGAGACGCACTTGAATAAACTGTAGTTGACGTTGGCGCTGGGTGGTGCAAGGTCCTGGGCGATCAGGACGGAGATCACCAGGGCGTACACGGCAATGATACCGGACATGACGACGGGGATCAGACACTGGGGGGAGTTAGTGGGTGTAGAGTAGGGGCAGGATGAGCCACAGAAGAAGAGAGAGGTACCTTCATGATGAGGTCCGGCCGGAAGGTACCGACACCCGCAATACCGATGCCCGACTTGGCAGTGCCGTATGCAGCGCCCATGCCTGATGACGCGTTAGAAAGAGACAGAGAGAAGACGTCGAGCCTAGAGATGGAAGTACGCACTACCGAGAATCATGGCGCTCGCGATGCCAGCCTGCAGGAGAGAGAGAGTTATGATTAGCCGATGCATCACACAAGACGGGGCACGTCCACACGGTCCCTTGGGTCATTGATGAAGCCAGTAATTCTGGAAGATTGCGTACCATGCCGAAGAACGGCGCGAACTTGGGTGTAAACACAGATTCGGCCATTGTTGCGAGAGTTGCAAAGAAGGGATGCGTCGTCGTTCTGCTTTCGGTTTGCAATCGATTTTGAAGATAAAGGATTGTATTGACGTTGTCTGTCTGGTCCGTCAGTTGTCTCGCTCGCAGGCCACAGTCGCGTGGTGGCTGAGTCGATGGTAATGAGGGGGGGGCGCGCGTCGCGAGGTTGATGATTTGGGGAGTAGATGAGAGCCGAGAAAGCGTTTGAAGCTATTCGCGCACCTGTGCAAAGGCAAACAACAGCTGGAAGGGGGAGCTGTGGCTGCGTGGTTTTGGTATGGCTCCACTTTGTTTTAAGATCGGTCGTGTTGATTGGCTGCTGTCATCGGGTGAGCACGTGACATGACGGCGAGGCTCGTAGCCTTGGGTCGGTTGGATCTACGGAGTACGCACGCCAGAGAGGCATTTGTTAGGTGCATGTTTGTTGGTTGTGCACAAAAAACGGGTGGCCCGGTCTGGCCCGGCCCCAGCTGATGCAAAAAGCACCTGCCGCGGGGGGGAACACAACAGGATACTCTTTGATAATAAGATGGGACCCGTGGAAGGCAGGCATGGGTCTGCCGAGAAGGGAAGGAACGGAGTAAATTCTCCCACGACGTAGTCGAAAGCGTGTACGGAGTAAACAAAGGGTATGCAAAAGGACGGCCAACGATATTCTACCTGCAAGATCAAGAGCACAAAGTGTCCAGCCACCGCAACCCATCTGCCAGTATCACTTTACATCGTAATAGGTGCAGTGCAATGAATGCACGCCCACGCCAGGCATGTAAACGCTAGCGCAGCCTGTCCGGTCGCAGTTGCCCGCTGCTCGCCCCTTGCCTTCCAGGCTCCTGCCGCTGCTAGTTCTGGCCGCCCACAGGTCTCGGTCGGCTCTTTCCCACTTTGTCGTCCACCCGCTGTGCCTGCCTGCTGTGCCCGCTGTGCCTGTGCTCGCTCCTGCAGCCCACCGGCGCCCTGCATCCCCGTCCGCCCAACTTTTTCAGACTATTGTTTCTGCATCTCTCCCCCCCCCCCTTCCTCCTCCGACTTCCGACCCCCCCTCTCCCCTCCCCAAACGAAACGACACGCGGTGATTCAATTCACCCTTCTCGTCAGCACCTCTGTGTCTTCTTGCCTCTCCTTTTTTTGCCGACACATCTCTGTTCGTCGCTGTCGGCACGAGAAAGCCTCACCCGCTGCAGGCCCTCGCTTCGTCTCTCCCGGCTCTCCGCCTTTCGTCTCGCTGAATTTTACTGTATCTATTTTTCTTATATTTTTCTTACTTATTCTTCGCCCGTCCTCCTCTTTCTCCAGTCCTCCTATTCCCGGCTCGGCTCTTCCTCCCGCTACGTCCCCGGCTCTCTTCGGTCTCGCCATACACCCCCCAGCAGCCCGCGATATATCTCTCACCAGCGTCGTCGTCGTTCCCACCTCGCCCGCTTCCCGCTTTGCTCCCCACCTCCTCTTCCTCTGCGGCCCTTATTTCTCTCGTCTCTGTCCCCCCCCTCCCTCCCCCTTTTTCGGCGCTCCACGACAGCCGACTGCAGACTCTACCGCGGCCCCGTGCTCCGACCAGCTCCTGTCGCCCCGTGGCCAAACCCGGTGCTCCGTTTGCCGTCCTTCGCTGCCGTCTAATTCCTGCCCCGCGGCCCTCCCGATCTCAACGTCTCGGCTTCTTGGTTTCTCGACTTCTCGATTGCCCGCCAGCCACTCACTCTCGTCTGTGCATCTACAAGATTCCGTTCCCGCCCCCCCTTGTATCACGACACGATCACGTCACACGCAATCATCGACAAGACCCAAAGGCGCCTCGTCCCCAACCGGCCGTCCATATATCCAATATATTACTTCGTCAGCTTTGCCACCTTCCGTCCTTCTGCTGCATCGACCCCCCGACGGCTCTCTGGACAAGCTCCCTGAATAGCTCCCCGACAACCCTTTTGGCCCTTGGCCCTGAGCCCTGAGCCCTGATCTATCAGTCCAGACCGCCTGCCGCAACAGTCCCTCCGCTCTCCGCACTAGCGATCGTCCACTGCTACCCCGAAGCAGTGGTGGTCTCCCCATATCGATCGACCCCCCCTCTCTTGCTCTTCTCCCTTTTTTTACTCCTTCGCTCCCATAGCATTGCTGCGGGTTTTGCCGATGAAGAATTAGACCGTTGTTGTCTGTCGATTTCTCGCCTCGCCTTTTTACTCCTGCAGACTCGGACCCGATATCGATTCCACTCCACGTTACCACGGCCCGCCGTCACCATCGACCCCCCCGCCTCCCCCCTTCCACACCCCTGAACCAACGCGACGTGTGCCTGCACTGCCCCCGACGACCAAACACGACAGCGCCAGGGCCTGACAACGACAAAGTTGTCGAGTCGATACCAGCTTCTCTTCTCCGAAATTGATCTGGCGGCCTCCGGGCCTTTACACCGTGAGTTTTGCTCGTGTGTTTTGTGTTTTGTGACTTGTCTTGTTGTCTTGAGTTTATGCGGTTGTGTTTTTTTTTGCTCGTATGTTTGTGCTCGTGTGTCCGCGTGTCCGTGCTCCCCCTTCGTCCCATTCTCCCTCCGCGCGGCAGTGAGGCCTGGAAGCAAAGGACGTCATTACGCCTCGAGGCATTACGGAGTACGGTGAAACCCGTGCCTGTCCTGTCTGTGCCTTCATCCGCCCAGCAGCCTCCAGCCCGGCAGCCTCCAGCCCAGCAGCATCGCTACCCTCAGACGTGCAGCCTCGTCTCGTTCCGCCCGCTTCATCCCATCTCCTTGACCTCATCCGCCCATCTTCTGCATTTTGCTCAGCGCTGCCTTCTTTTCCCGTTGGGTCGGTTGCCCAGACTTCTCCTTCTCTGCACCTCTGCACCTCTGCACCTTGTCGTCCTTGGCGAGCCCCTGTCTTTTTCTCTGTTCCTCTTTTCCTCTTTTCCTCTGGGGTTCTATTTTTAGGGGTCTCCGTTCTTCTCACGCTGCTATTCCGTCTTTTTCTTCTTGTCCCCCTCCCTTCTCGGACCATCAGTTCTCGGACCATCAGTGTTTGCCCAGGCCAGGGGAATGGTGCTTTTGCCTGGTCTTCCTTCTCTTCTTCTTCCATCCGCGCGATTCTTATCCCAATGCTCTTCACGTTGCTGACCTTCCATCCTTATTTTTGCCTCATAGACACCTGCCGGCAGTCCTCTCATCCGCAGCTCCCGCCATGGCGGACTATCCAGCACAAAACCGCAGGCCCATGCCTCCACGGTCCCAAGACTACGACGGCCCGCCTAACTCCGGAAACTACCAACGCGATGCCGCCTTCTCAAGCATCTTTGGCGCTCCGCCCTCTGGCCGGTCGCAGACAATGACGTCCATGTCGGCCCCCGACATGTCTCAGCAGCAGCATCGGCCCCAGCCACAATTCCAACACCCCCAGCAGCAGCAGCAGCAACAGCAACAATACTACCAGCAGCAACAACAGCAAGGTGGCGGCTACGACCAGGACCGGACAATGTCGCTCCGACAGGGTGGCCCACCACCACGCGGCCCTCCCGGTGCAGGCTACCAGCGCGGCTACGGCCCTGATCCATCAATGGCGCAGCGCACACGGACAATGGATGCCAGCATGGTGCAAGGTTTGGGTGCGGGCGCGGGCAACGGCTACTTCCCCCGGGGCGGACTGCGGTCGGTGTCGGGCGGCCCTCCCGTGCCCTCGCCGCAGACGCAGTATCTCCAGCAGCAGCAGCAGATGCGTCGTTATCCTGGCCAGCAAGGTCCACCCCCGCGAGCAGACCCCCGGGGCGCGCCTCCGATGCCGCACCTGCAACACCCAGGGATGGCCGGCCCGCGTGGTCCGGAAGGACCACCAGGGCGACCGATGCAACCCCCACCGCAAGACGCCTACAACAACAACAATAACAACAACATCAATAACAACAGCAACCACTTGCGCGCGCCAGTACAACGCATGCATCCAGGCGGTCCCCCCGGCCCGGCGCTCAACTCCGACCCCTACCGATCCCAATCCCTCGCCAGCGGCTCTCATCCTCCCGTACAACACGCCTTCAACTCCTACCAGCAAGCCCCTGCAAACGCTTTCCGCCAAGGGCCGTATGGCGGACCGCCAAACAACGGTGCCGGGGCCGGCTACCCGCAGTCCCGAATGACCGCCCAGGGCCGCGTTGTGCCTGACCGCCACCCCGAAGACCGCACCATGTCCATGACCGGCGGCTACCCCGCGGCCTCGGGCCATCAGGACGCGCACCAAACCATGAGCGGCCGTGTTATCCCCAACCGCAGGTTGACCCAGGGCACGACCGCTGACGCCAACAATGGGCACGCGCACCAAAACTTCCAGGCTGTGCCTGGCTCAAAGACGCGCACGAGCATGGCGTCGTCGGCCCATTCGACAAGCGACAGCGTTTCTGACCGCACAATGTCCATGGCGTCGACAGTGGCATCGTCGGTGCCGTACAGCGAGCGGACGATGGTCCCGATATCGTCGCAGTCCAACCGGGGCTCGCTGACGCGCTCCGTCGACGGCGAGCGGCCGCCCACGGCCAAGATCCGACCACCACTCGTCTACCCGGCGCTCCTGTCGCGCGTGGCCGAGGTGTTCCGCGAGAAGATTGTGATTGGCGACCGGACCAAGAACGAGCTCTCGTACAAGACGGCGTTCAGCGGCGCCGAGGCGGTCGACGTGCTGTCGTTCATCATCCGCACGACGGACCGCAACCTCGCGCTGCTCTTGGGCCGTGCGCTGGACGCGCAAAAGTTCTTCCACGATGTGACGTACGAGCACCGTCTGCGCGACTCGACCAACGAAATGTACCAGTTCCGCGAGAACCTCGACGAGATGGGCAACGAAGAGTCGGGCTCGGCGTCCAACAGCAGCTCGGGCGTCAACGGCGTGTTTGTGCTGCTGTCCGAGTGCTACTCGCCGACGTGCACGCGCGACCAGCTGTGTTACTCGATCGCATGTCCGCGCCGCCTGGAACAGGTGTCGCGCCTCAACCTCAAGATGGGCCCGGGTCTGCAGGGCGCCGAGGGCACGGGCGCGATGGTGAGCGAGGAAGACGCCGACGTGACGGACGAGCAAAAGCTGTGGATCAACTCGGTGCCGCGGGAAGTGGCGGACAGCATCAGCGATCACGAGAAGAAGCGGCAGGAGGTCATCTCGGAGATCTGCTATACGGAGCGCGATTTCGTCAAGGATCTGGACTACCTGCGCGAGTTCTGGATCCTGCCGCTGCGCGCGTCGCAGACGATCATCCCGGCGAACCGGCGGACGCGTGTGATCAACACCATCTTCAGCAACATTATCGAGCCGCCATCGATCCGTGCCGTGAGCGCACGGTTCGCCAAGGCGCTGACGGAGCGGCAGCAAAAGTCGCCGATTGTGAGCAACGTGGGCGACATCTTTTTGGAGTTTGCGCCGCAGTTTGAGCCGTTTATCAAGTACGGCTCGCGGCAGCTGGAGGCCAAGTACGAGTTTGAGAACGAGCGCAGCATCAACAAGGAGTTTAGCAAGTTTGTGGACGACACGGAGCGGCGGCGCGAGTCGCGCAAGCTGGAGCTGAACGGCTACCTGACGAAGCCGACGACGCGTCTGGCGCGGTACCCGCTGCTGCTGGAGAACGTGCTCAAGTACACGGACCCGGACAGCCAGGACCAGAAGGACATCCCCGTGGTGCTGACGATGATCCGCGACCTGCTGAGCCGGGTCAACGCCGAGTCGGGCAAGGCGGAGAACCGGTTCAACCTGCGGCGGCTGGACGACCTGCTCGAGTTCCGGCCCAACGAAAAGGTGGACCTGAAGCTGCGGGATCCCGGGCGCGAGCTTGTGTTCAAGAGCCAGCTCAAGAAGTCGCCGGCGGATCCGCCGGACATTGTGGCGTACCTGCTGGACCACGCGGTGCTGCTGGTGCGGACGAAGCAGGTGGGCAAGGTGGAGAAGCTCAAGGCGTATCGGCGGCCGATCCCGCTGGAGCTGCTGGTGATCAAGGAGATGGACGAGGTGATCCCGAAGCAGGGCCAGGTGAAGCGGTCGTCGAGCAGCATCCTGCCGCTGCGCAACGCGGGGGCGGAGCCGCGCAAGGGCGAAGGGTGGCCGATCACGTTCCGGCATCTGGGCAAGGCGGGCTACGAGCTGACGCTGTACGCGGCGACGCAGGTGGCGCGGCAAAAGTGGCTGGAGTTTATCGACACGGCGCAGCAGCGGCTGCGGGCGCGGGTGGACTTCCTCAACATCAACGTGATCCCGACCAAGTTCATGACGGCGACGAACAAGATCAACTGCGCGACGCCGTACGACGGCGGGCGGAAGCTGGTGTACGGGACGGACAACGGGGTGTACTGCGCGGACCGGCGGGCGACGGGGGATGCGGCGCTGCCGCGGCGGGTGATTGAGGCGCAGGGGGTGACGCAGGTGGACATTCTGGAGGAGTACCAGCTGCTGCTGGTGCTGGCGAACCGGACGCTGCTGTCGTACCCGCTGTCGGCGCTGGACGTGAACGAGCCGATGCAGGCGAAGCGGCCGAAGAAGATCCAGAGCCACTGCTCGTTCTTCAAGACGGGCATCTGCCTGGGCAAGCACATGGTGTGCTGCGTGAAATCGTCGGCGCTGTCGTCGACGGTCAAGGTGTTTGAGTCGAACGACGCGATGAGCAAGGGCAAGAACAAGAAGGGCCTGGGCAAGATGTTCAACGCGGGGCAGGACGAGCTGAAGCCGTTTAAGGAGTACTACATCACGACGGAGTCGACGTCGATCCACTTCCTCAAGTCGAGCCTGTGCGTGGCGTCGGCGCGGGGGTTCGAGGTGGTGTCGCTGAACACGCTGGAGACGGAGTCGCTGCTGGACCAGGCGGACACGTCGCTGGACTTTGTGGCGCGCAAGGAGGGCGTGCGGCCGATCCACATCGAGCGGCTGAACGGCGAGTTCTTGCTCAACTACTCGGAGTTTTCGTTCTTTGTGAACCGCAACGGCTGGCGCGCGCGGCCGCAGTGGCGCATCGACTGGGAGGGCAACCCGCAGAGCTTTGCGCTGTCGTACCCGTGGCTGCTGGCGTTTGAGCCGAGCTTTATCGAGCTGCGCCACATTGAGAACGGCTCGGTGCACATTGTGCCGCACAAGAGCCTCCGGATGCTGCACTGCAGCACGCATGAGGTGGGTTTTCTCTCTCTCTTTCTCTCTCTCTGTTTTTCTCCATATCCATACATTCCGCTAACCATTAGATCATCTTTGTGTACGAGGACGAACGCGGCGAGGAAATCGTGGAGGCGTTTGATTTTTGGAAGAGCCAGCGGCGGTCCGAGGTTCCGGCGCTGCCGCCGACACAGGTGCCATCACAGGCACCGACGCTGCCGCCCCTGGACGGCATGGATGTGCGCGGCCCGGGCGCCGGCGCCGGCACCGGCACGCCGCGGCTGTCTCAGTAGTGTGTCACTGTCGGCCATGCTCGTTTCCTCCTTGTCGCATTGTTCGATAGCTGTCTCTTTGTTTTTTACTCTTTATTTTTTATTTTCCTTTTACTTCCTTGGTTGTCCTTTTTATTCTCATTTGATTTTTTTTTTATAATCTTGAAATACGGTCGATGTCGCCCGAGTGCCGCTTGTTTAATCGTTGTCGTTTGTGCTTCCCCCCCGGACTATGGTCAGCGGCAGGCAGACACGAGGAACAGAACCATCTAGAAAGAGATACAACCATTTCTCTGCATAGTATAGGTTGGTGGTGGTGATGTCAAACGCTTTGATTTCTTTTTGATTTCTACAAGAGGAGGGAGATGCTATGCGGCTGAGCTGCTGCCTGTCTTTTTTACTGTTGAGACCAGTCTCACGGGCGTCCATAGAAGGGCATAATAAATAAAAGCTGCGCTTCCGTCCCAAATATCCCCATGCCGGTCCGTCATTCGTCCGCGGCGCTTAGTAGTGCGAGGCCGCAGCCTGGCAAGCTTTCTATGGTTTGTTAGTTCTATTCTATACCTCAGGCATATATGAGAAAACCCACCAGCTGCTCAAGGTACCAGCCGCAGATCTGCATGTTGCCGCTGTTCTCGTCCATGCACGTCGTAAACTGCTTCGTCGCGCCCGCGCAGTTGTTGTTGCCCCAGTTGTCCTGCTGTGCCGTAGGAGGCGCGGCGTACTGCTGCGGTGCGGCCGGAGCCTGGGGGGCGGCAGCGGCCGGAGCCTCAGACGAGGAACCACCACCCGAAAACAGCCCGCCAATGGCGTGGCCCACCGACGAGCCAATGGCGACACCGGCCGCCGTGCTGGCCATCTGGCCGAAGAGGCCGGGGCCCTGCGAAACGGGGGCGGCGGCCACGGGGGCAGCAGCCGGAGCGGCAGGCGCCGGGTGGGCGGCGTGCGTCTGAGCAGGCGGCGCGGCGTACGTCGTCGCAGGCCGCGTCTGCTGCTGCTGGGCCGGGGCGCGCGAGGCCGGGGCACGGGCGACGGGGCGAGGGGCGGAGCGCTGGCGAGGCATGGTGGTTGTTGTGTGGTGGTGGATGTTGAGGTGTAGAGAAGGTGAGGAGTGACGTACAGCAGGTCAAAAACGTGAAATCACAGGTGTCGTTAATTGAAGACCAAAAGATTTTATACCGAGGACAGTGGTCCGCCCTCTCACCTCCCCCCCCCCCCGGCCAATGATGTAGCATCAATTTGCCACAGGTAGTGGGGCCTTGCGGAACGCCCGCAGGTCTTTCGTCTTTTCCCTGGGCTTCTGTTGGCGTCGGGCGGTGTCACTTGGGCTGGTGCCTGGGGGCGCTAGTGTTTAGGGGGGTTGGGTCCCTGTACTCGTAGGGGTTGCGCCTGGCACTCGGGTCCGATCGGTGTAAACGGAAGGCACGAGAATATCACAAGCTCACAGCTACGAATATACTGTACGAGTATATTTTCATGTCGAGGCATTTCACAAGGTATTCTGTTTTTTGGGGTTTTTTTTGTACTCGTAGGTGTGATAAGATATACCTTTGATTTTTGTCTTTTTTTTTTGGTGTTGTTTGATTTTTGTTTGATTATTTGTTTTTGAAATACGCTCAACATTTGAGATATTTACTTGGTGAGGGATCAAATAGGGACATAATAACATCAACACAAACTTATTCAATAAATTACTGTAACTCCAACATAGACATTCCGGCATATTTACTCGTTTTTCCTTCAAGTTTTGATTCGGGATTTAATCTATATATTTTGTGAACATACTCCGTACTGGCATCTGGCTGGAACAGGGCATGCAACGATGACTCAGCTCCATAGCTCCCCGCTTTTCTGCCCATAAAATAAAATTTCACGCGATGCCTCGTCTTGGTTTTCTTCTCTCTCCTCCTTTCTTCCCTCGGGGAAGCATCGCCCTCGTCAACGTCGCGCCTCCATGCTACAACGGAAAAAACGAGAGACACCGGGTGAACGCGAGTTGACGCACTCACTTTATTGCCGTCGTGAAGACGCACGAGCCAGCTCAACTGGCTCGACTCGCGTGCAAGACGACGGCCACATCGACGACGATGACGGGACTCTGGAAAGCAGTCGGACAGACACCTACACGCATACCCTTGCCTGTACGGAGAACAAGGGGTTCATTGCAGAAAACTGTGGTCTAAAAAAGGACTGGGGCACCTAAACGGCTTCATCCTCGGATTTGCGTTTGTTCTCCCGCGGGTTGGGAATGTCTGTCGTCTGTCTGTCTCTCTTCTCTCCTCGCCGTCTTGTCCAGTGCTGTGCCGTCGCCGCCGCTTCGCTTCGCCCGCATCTCTCTTTTTCAACCTTTTTCATTTGCATGAGAAAAAGTCGGTGAAGAGCTTCATTCATGCCAGAAGGAGGCCCCCCTCGTGGGAGCGTCCCCTGGCTAGCCTGAAAAGGCCCTGCGCTACGTCTGCGTCTGCGATTGGCATCAGAGAAGCAGGGGGCTGTGTGTGGCGGTGTCGGTTTCTTCATTGGGCCCGTCCACCGTTGCCTGCAGTTTTTCCTATGGGAGAGTCATCGCGAAGCTTCGTGGTCTCAGCCTCTGGCGGGCCCTTTTGGGTCTGTCGGAGAGAGAAAACATATGAGTTCGATGCGCGACGTGGGAGTCCCGCCGCCGCTGTCCCTTCTCTGTTCCTTGTTCATTCAAGGAAGAGACGGAGCAGGACAGGGCCGCATCCCCAAGGGGAAGGACTCCTATATTGCAATGCCGCTTATTCTTTCGAGGGCGATGTTTCCCCCCCTTTTTTTCTTCTTCAAGGTCAGTCCTATTCTCGTCTTTTTTTAGTCAAGAGCAATACTAACAGGCGTGCTTTGTCTCCGGACAGGGCGGTGTGGAGGGAGGAGGAGGATGGGACGATGCCGTGATGTTGTTGTGATCATCATTATATATCAAAATACAATAAATTCTTTCATGCAGTAATCATTATCGTACACATCGTACATAACCATCATATACACCTATGCTTGTGTGCCTGTCCGTCTATGCTCTGCCAGCGCCTCCTTGTCACCCGGTTGTTGGAACGACGCCTCCATGACGACCTCGGCCACGTGCAGGAGCCGCGCATCGTCCCAGAACTGGCCGATCAGCTGCAGGCCGGAACAGAACGCTGCTGCCGGCGATCGCGACGACAACGACGACGACGGCGACGATGGCACGGGCGGCGACGGGATGCTGATGGCGGGCAGGCCGGCCAGGCTCGCGGGCACCGTAAACACGTCGTTGATGTAGGCGTCGACGGGCGACGGCGCGGCCACGACGTCGGCGAGGACGGGCGCCGGCGTCGGTGCCGTGGGGCAGAGCAGGAAATCCACGCGTGCCGGCCCGCGCTTGTCGGCCAGCGGCACGCCCTCGGGCAGGTCGCAGAGGTCGATATGGCCGTCGTCGGCACCACTCTCCGCGGTGGAATAGCCCTGGTAGCCACTCGTCTCGGCCGCGTCCCCGCCCGAGCTGTGCAGCGGGTTGGCCAGCCGGAAGACGGCGTCAAAGTCGCGCACGACGAGCCGGCGCACGCGCTGCGCCTGCAGGTAGTAGTTGTCGCGCGCCGTCGCACTCAGCACGTGCGCGCCCAGCAGGATGCGGCGCTGCACCTCGCGGCCGAGCCCGGCGCCGCGCGCGCGTTCGTAGAGGACTGCCTCTTCGTTTGCAGTTTCTGCAGGTTCTGCAGCCTCTGGAGAACCCCCCCCATACCGCACACCGTCGTAGCGCGCCAGGTTGGACGCCGCCTCGGCCGGCGCCAGCACGTAGTAGGACGGCAGCGCGTGGCGCGTCGAGGGCAGGGCCACGGCGGCCACGGTGGCGCCGAGGCGCCGCAGCCGCGCGGCCGCCGCGACCCAGGCGGCGCGGATGCGCGGGTCCAGCTCGGCAATGTTGTACTCGACGGGGATGCCAAAGGACAAGCCGGCGAGGGGTTGCTGGGGGGTAGATGGCATGATAGGGGTCCCGTCGTAGCCTTGGCGCTGGGCGGCCAGGCGCTCGCGCGTCGGCCGGGCGAGCGACGTGGGATCGCGCGGGTCGTGCTCGGCCCAGAGGCCGTCCCGGCCCTCGGCTATCATCAACCCCCGGAGCGGCGCCACCGTCCGCGCAAACAGCCCCACCGTGTCCAGGCTGTTGGCATACGGCACCACGCCGAACCGCGACAGCATGCCGTAGCTGGGCTTAAACCCCACCACGCCGCCGTACGCCGCCGGTAGACGCACCGACCCGCCCGTGTCCGTGCCCAGCGCCACGTCCGCGTCGCCCAGCCGCACCGCCACCGCCGACCCGCCCGAGCTGCCGCCGACCGACAGGCTTTTCTCGGTGCTGCTCGCCGCCCTGACAGCCCCCGCACGCGAGTACAGGCTGTGCGAGCCCATGCCAAACTCGTCCAGGTTGGTCTTGCCGACGACGCGGGCGCCGCGCGCGCGCAGCTGCGCCACGACGGTGGCCTCAAAGGGCGAGGCGTAGCCGCGCAGCATGGCGGAGGCGCACGTTGTTGTGTCGGTGGTGGCACTGTGCGTGGCAATGTTGTCTTTGACGGCGAGGGTGAATGAGGTGGGCGTCGGTGTGGGCGTCGATGCCGTGTCGTCGGCCCGGGATATAAAGTGATTCCAGTCTGATGGCGGCCGGTCCGCTGTCGTTGAGAGCAGGCGGGGTGTGGCAATGGCAACGTGCAAGGACAGCCACCGCCTTGCCCGGCCCCGGCCACCAGCATTCCGCATGAGCGCCGACATGGTGACGAGACAATGTGTGCGTGCGTGCTTGCTTGTCGTATGGGCATGAGAGCTGCTGGCGTGGATGGATGATGTCGTCTAGTTTTGAGCTTGAAAAGTGGGGCCACCTTACTGCACTTTATTACAGCCACTGATGCTCGACAGCACGCACGTCAACTAGATATGCTTGCAATAAGATTACGTCAAATAGTGGTATATAATAGGTGGTATTATTACATGCGCTGAAGCTCGTGGTCTCATACTATCGTACAGTAAAAGAAGTCGTCCGGCCGGTCTTCTACCGGTCTCGTCGTCGGGACCGGTCCGAGTCGGCGCTGCTGCTGCCACTCCTCCGTCTTTTGTATTCTGGTCTGTCGTCCTTGTATGCTGATCTGTTGTCGTCGTCGCTGCCGCTGCCGCCGCCGCCGCCGCCGTCATCACCGTCACTATCGCCATCGCTGCCCCGACCACGACCGCGTCGTCTTCCCCCGTCGCTGTCTGTGTCCTCGTTGTTGGCATCTCCTCGTGTGTCGCTGCCGTTGTCGTCGTCGTCGCTGCCGTTGTCGTCGTCGTCGTCGCTGCCGTCTCTTCGAGTATCATCGCCATCGCCATCACTACCGCCACCGCCATCACCACCGCCACCGCCATCACCACCGCCACCGCCATCACCACCCTCCTCCTCCTCGTCCAAAATCGCCTCAATGTCGCCCAGCACGCTCACCCGCGGCTCCAGCTTGCCCAGGTCCTCGAGGTCCTCGCGCTGCGGCAGCTTCCACAGACTCGTCGCACACACGCGCGACTTGGTCAGCAGGTCGTCCACAAACTCGTCCACAAACGTCAGCGTCGTGCCCGCGCGCCCCTTGCGCCGCAGCTTGCGCCGGTCCGCGAGAAACGGCTCCAGCGTCTTGTACACGTCGGCGGCGGGGCGCGTCAGCCGCACGTAGAACAGCGCCAGCGCCCGCAGGTACTTGAACTTGTCGCCGCCCTGCTGGAGGTAGGCGCCCAAAATCGCGTCGTCGGGTGCCAGCTGCAGCAGCTTGAACGCGAGGCACAGAAAGGGGGTCGGCTTCTGCGACGAGCCCGTCGTGCCGCCGATGCAGCGCACGTGGTCGACGACGCGGTCCACCACGTCGGCCTCGTTGACACCGAAGCACTGCTCCTTCCAAAAGTAGCTCTCGATGATGCGCTCGCGCACCGCCTTTTCCATAATCGTCGCCGGGTTGAGGCCGTTGGGCGCGACCGCCGCCGACGTGCCGCGCTCGTCGAGGAAGCGCCGCGCGTCGGCCTGGTGGGTGCTGGGGCGGGAGGACATGGTGGGGGGCACTCGGTCAATACACTCTGAAAGTCGGCGATCGTGAAGAGCGCACCGTCGGCGATGAGCTCAAGACGACTCGATACAAGAATCTAAGAAGAAAAGTGGACCCAATGCGTGGGACGAGATCGCTTAGCTTCTTATCGATAGTTGCCCGGCCACGTGCGTCAATATTATTAAGCCGCAGCCCGGGCCTGCAGTGACATGGGGTCGGTGCTGCACCACGGGCGCACGGCTGGCGGGATACGGGATACGAGTACTCTCGTACAGGTGGCGCGTGAGACAGTACCGAGTTTACAAGATACCGTACACACGTTTTTTTGTCATAAACCACTACGGCTTCCCGCATTCCACTGTACAACGACATTGAGACGACAAGACGACGAGACGACGAGACGGTGAACAAAAAGCAAAACGTCGAGCCAAAAGCACACGACGTCATTCCATAAACCCATTAGTCAGATACACCCATCTCCCAGCCGTACCCAGACGCACCTGCCGAGCATGCTCTTGACGTCCTCGCAGGTCTCGTTTGCCGTGTCGGCCGGCATTGGTATGCACCTTTTTACTCTCTCCTTAGTATAGACCACCCCCCCTAACCAGACAGTCGTCCTCTGCACGTTTGCCCTGTTCCTCAGCGGCTATGTCATCCAGCAGCGCACCCTCCGCCAGCTGCGCGAGTCCATCCGCGAGCCGCGGCCCGAGCCGCCCAAGGTCTTTTTGCCCGACCGCTTCAAGAAGATGACGACTGAGCTGGAGGACGGTTCGGTGATTATGCTTGATGACGATGAGGAGGAGGAGGGGGATGAAGAGGACGACGACGACAAAGTTGCGGACGCACCCAGTCGGAGCCAGGCGAGTCCGGCCGTCGGCGGCCCGGCCGACGTCGAGATTGTCGTCAAGATGAGCACGCCCGGCGACGAAGACGGCACGCGGGCACAGCAGCAGCAGCAGCGGCTGACGGGTGCGGACGGTGCGGACGAGAGCAGCGAGCCAGACGCACCGGCCGAGGCGAAAGCACCCACAGAAAAGACGACGTCGTCAGAAAACCCCGAACAACCGGAAAAGCCGGCCAAGCCCGTCAGCAGGGCCGAGCGCCGCCGGCTCATCAAGGAAGAGCTGATTCGGCTGTCCCACTACGAGAAGCCCGTCTACTACCAAAGGCGGCTGTACTGAGTGATGCTTTATTATTATTATTTATGAGCCTTTTGCATTTGTGTTGTTTCTTTATTTTGTTTACTTTACGTTTGGATATGCTTGCACGCTTGTACGAGCACATGGCGTTTGGGCACGATACACGCGGACAGCGTTCTATTTTGATCTTGGGTATTAATTTTGGAATACACATCTTTGTATTATGCTTTGAATACACGCTTTTACACGCTTTGAAAGACAGCATTATTACCTATCTTTGGTTCTCGATCACGAGCCAAGATGTAGCCATTGCTGACTAAGCCACGACCCACTAATCATTTTGTGATATCACCAAGCCACGATGCTCATACCACTCCGAACAAGCACCCATCGACAGGCCACCGCGCATCGCACACGCCCGTCCCACACACATGCGCACGACAATACCACAGCGGCTGTGGCAGCCGGCCATTGGCCACATTGCCCGCGCAGGCGGCACGGCACCGACAGCTTCGGCCGGCATGTTCCGCCGGACGCTGACGACATCTGCGCCGACGTCTGCCCTGCCGACGTGTCGCCAATGCCTCCGGACAAGGCCGTCCAGCTACCAGCGCGCCATTCTCAAGCCCGTCAGTACATCTTCCGCCTTTTCCACGACCTCTGCGTGCCGTCGGTCACGCCCTCCCCCGGACGAGCCATTCCAGCCGGCCGACGACCCCAACTTCACATCGATCCTCGACAATCCGCCGCAGCTCGTCCGGGCAGGACGGAGGCACGGTCCGGGGATTATCATCTTGGGTGGGATCTCTCTCTCTCTCTCTATTCTTCTTATCTTCTTCCAGCGCTAACCCCCCCCCAGCGCTCATCCCCATCGCCGCGTTTGCGCTCGGCACGTGGCAGGTGTTCCGCCTCGGCTGGAAGACGGAGCTGCTGGCCAAGTGCGAGGACCGCATCGTGCGGCCGCCGTTCCCGCTCGACCCCAAGAACGTGTCGGCGGCCGTCGCGCACAGCCGCGGCGACAACGGCGGCAACGGCGCCAGCGACTTTGACTACCGCCGCATCGTCGCCGTCGGCACGTTCCGCCACGACCAGGAGATGCTCGTGGGCCCGCGCATGCGCGACGGCGTCAACGGCTACCTTGTTGTTACTCCGTTTGACATTGTCAGCGACGACGGCACCGAGCAGGCCACGATCCTCGTCAACCGCGGCTGGATCTCGCGCGAGATGCGGTCGCAGCAGGCCCGCGCGCAGTACGCGGGCGCCCTGCCGCAGGGGCGTGTGCGCGTCGAGGGCATGCTGCGGGCGCCGTGGAAGCGCAATCTCTTCACGCCCGCGAACCGGCCCGACAAGGGCGAGTTTTATTTCCCCGACGTCAACGAGATGGCGGCGCTGACCAACAGCCTGCCGGTGTGGGTGGAAGCGACAATGGGTGAGTTTTTTTTTTTCTTTTTTTTCTTTTTTTCGCAGACGACGACCATGATCACGATTGCTAACTAAAAAGAACCCGACCTGCTGCAGGTGTACGACATGGAGCGCAAGGGCATCCCGCTGAGCAAGCCGGCCGAGGTCAACCTGCGCAACAACCACGCGCAGTACATCTTCACCTGGTACAGCCTGTCGCTGGCGACGACCATTATGCTGTGGATGGTGGCCAAGAAGCCGCAGGCCGATATCAAGCGGCGCGTGCGTCTGAGCAAGAACTGGTAGACTGAGGAGGAAAAAAAGGGGGTATATAGTTGTACGTTTATGAATACAGAATGCATCATTCTTATGGATGCAGATGAACAAACAAGCCAGATCCAGAACGCCCAGAACATGATCGAGCAAAAAAAGTTAAAAATAAAAATAAACAACCCCTCACCCCTTCCCGCTCATGCGCCCGCCCCCCGACGACAGCCGCTGTGCGCGTGGCTGCGGCTTGTTGTTGTTGGCGGCGGCGGCCCGGCGCCGCTTGAGCGCCGGCGTGTCCGGGATCATGCGCAGCTCCTGCAGCAGCTCGCGCGGCAGGAACCGCTGCGCGAGCGAGAACGGCGTCACCGTATGGTTCGCGTGGACCACCCGCTGCCGCCGCATCAGCAGCAGCATGTCGCTCTCGTCAATCGTCTTGCGCCCCGCGTGCTGCGCATACCGCTGCAGGTCCACGCCGACCTGCTCGAAAAAGTAGTCCGTCGCCGTGCTCAGCGCCGCCACCGTCTCCGTGCTGAGCTTCGCCCGGCCGGCCCCCGACGACTCCGCAAACGTCTGCGCAATGCGCTTGATCACGCCCGCCGGCAGCGACGGGTACGGGATGCCGTGTGCCGACAGCCGGAGCGTCTTCTTTGCGCGCGGTCCGCCGTAGTCGCCTTGTTCTGTTCGGGTCGCCCGCGCTGCTGCTGCTGCCGATACCACACCCGGGCCGTCTGCACCTGCAGCTCCGAAGCCAGTGGTCACGGCCACGTCCTCATCGGCGCCGGCATTATCGTCATCGTCATCATCGTCATCGTCCTGCCACATGTTGCCGTTGTTCTCATTATGATCGTAGTAGTCCTCCAGGTCGCCAAAGTCGGCCAAGCCATCAGCAGCAGCAGCTGGCGTTTCGCCGTCGCCCGCAATGAGCTCCGTCCCCAGCGTCCGGTCCGGTGACAGTCCCGGCTGCTGGCCCAGCATAAACGTCGTCTCCTCATTGTTGCCGTCCAGGTGCACCGCCTCCGTGACGCCAAACGCGCTCTCGCGGCCACCGGCGTGCAGACCCTCGCGGCGGGCCACCTCATCTACCTCCACCTCCACCTCCGAATCGAGCCGCTCAAACGTCGCGTCCGCACCAGCCGCCGGGCCCAGGTTGTCAAAGGCACCCTCGGCGAAAAACGCCGACTGCGCCTCGTCCGCAAGGTCCAGGTCGATCTGGTCCATGCCACCGACGCCGCCGAGACCCACCGTCCCATTATCGTCACCACCAAGATACCCGTCCATGTAGTCGCTCATGCGCATGCTGCCAAAGCTGCTGCGGCCCAGGCTGGCCCGCGAGAACCGCCGCGCCTGCAGCAGCTGCTCCTGTGTGGCGGCGCGCCGCGCCAGCTCAATCGACCGCGAGGTAAAGTTGGCAAAGTCGGCGTCGGCGTCGGCATCCGCGTCGTTGTTGTTGGCGTCGTCGTCCTCCAAAATGACCGACCGGTGCGGCTGCAGATCGTCATTGTCGTCGTCCGCGATAAGGAGCGACATGCGCGGGCTGTCGAGGGGGAGAGAGTCGTCGTCGTCGCTTTCCCCCGGCCGCCGAGCCGACGACGACGCGCGGCCCCCTCCCTCGGCCACCGTGTCAATCGTAAGACCGCGTCGTCGCCGCGACGGCCGCCTTGCGCTGCCCGGCGAGGACGACAACGACGCCAACGCCGGCGACGATGCTGCCGACGACGATGACGACGGCACCGGCTGCGACAGCGGGGCCAGCCGCCGGCTCAGGTTGCGCAGCAGGTCGCGCGGCGAGTCGCGCAGCATGCGGCCGCTCTTGCGCCGGCTCGCGCGCCCGCCCGGCGTGAACATGGCCGTGCGGCGCGTGTCCAGGGCGCGCCGGGCCGCCAGCGCGTGCGGCGTGCGCGTGGCCGACGGCAGGCCGCCGCCGCCGGCCGTGCCTGGCGTCCTGCGAGAAGTTGGTATGCCACCCGCGGTAGTCGGTGTGCGAAAGGCGGCGCCGGCACTGCTGGGCTGTTGTGCGGGTCCGCGCCGGCTGCCGGTTGTGGGTGTCTGCACGGCGGCGCCGCCGGCCGGGCGAGCCGAGCCTCGGGGCGTGCTCATATTTTGGTGTTTGATAGGGGGTCAGCAGGAAGGAGTAGCGAGAGGCGTGTTTCCTGCCGGGCAGTCTTGCGTGGGCGGTCGTCGTCGTTGCGAGACGCGTTATGTAAGACGCGTTGTATTTACAGCGGGGCCTTTCTGACGTTATGTAATCAGATTATAGTGCATATACAGAAAATAGTACTATAGAACGCTATATGTACTGATTGACTGTATCTACTCCGTACTCACCAGCCAAGACGGACGATTTGCTGCCGGTGTTATCATACTCTTGTCCGGCGTCAGAATTGCACATGAGTCATTCGCCTCGTCAGTCACTCGCTTCACGGACGCACAGGCCTACGAGTACTCCGTACTGGCAGCCTCAAACCCCCGGTTTCTTCTTCCGCCTTGCCGCCTCCGAGCGCGGGTTTCAAGCGGGTGACTTTTGGCCGGGGTGAGAGAAGAATGGAAGACCAAGGTTAGGTTCATGACGACGCTGGGTGTCATCAAAACATCCAGTCAGACATACGCCCTGGCATATGTGAAACGCACTTTACCATTCCATCTGGGGGCAGAACAATCTGATAGAAAATGCATCCTTGGCCGGGTCTTGTCTGTCTATGCCGGTTCGCGATCTGTCGCTATTTTTGAGGTATCGTCCGTGTCAACGTGTCGGATACAAGCTTGGACACTGCCCGGGAGCGCCTACTACCCCCCCCCCCCCGTCCCCCCCCCCCCCGGCCAAACGAAACACTACCACCTGTGACCGGCCCATTGCATGCCCATTCCGCGGCCGAAACACACTACAGACAGCTTTGTACGGAGTACGTACTCGTAGTACTCGTAATTGCAAATGGCCCTGCCGCACCCTCACATGCGTCGGCCTGCTCTGCTTACGAGTAGAGTACTCTTTGATCTGATCTGTCGATTTCATGTCTTATTTCTTCTACAAGACCGACACGCACGTGGGCGTTATTGGGTAATAATAACAAGTACCGCTACGATATCGATTATGCTTATTACATAAGCGCTGATAAGATAATGTCAGCCGCTAAAACGGGGGCCCTGATGCCCAGCTCCGCTGCTGCTGCTGCTGTGCTGCTGCTGCTGCCGATACAATGCTCCACACACACCTTCTCCTGTCTGCCTGCCCGAATCAATGTTTCCAGCGCTCGTTTAGGGCCTAGCTCAGGTCACAGCGCATGCTCTTCCTCCCCCCCAACCAGTCATATCAGCGGGGCCGTTCTCTCGCTCCTCGTTCGCTCCTACCCTGGGGAAAGCTACGAGTACCACCCCCCCCCCCCCTCCCCTTTGTACGGAGCACTCGTAGCAGCTTTGCTAGCCTCCGTTGCGTGCATTCCGTCCAGTAATACGCCCGCTATCCAACAGGGCCAGGTCCCCTTTTTGATACTTTTTGCTCAAGCCCAAGGTCGCACCTTCCCCCCTTCACCGCCGGCGCCAACCACACTATTCTGCCCCCTTTCCACCCTGTTCGTGTTCGCCTCGCCTTTCTCCCCTCCGCCCACCACCACCACCCCCGATCCCTCCTTCCTCGCCGCTCCGAACGTTTTGTTTTCTCTGCAAACTTGCATCCAGTCTTCCCTTTTATTTTTTATTTTGAGTTTGGTGTGTTAACGATCACCAAAAACCAGCATCACGAAACCAAATTCCATTTTCCGCCCTTTACGCATTCCCCTGCAGCTCTTCCTCCCCTCCCCGCCTTGACCATCATCTTGCCAGCCAGCTCTTGACTCGACCTGTCTGTCCAACAGCCGATCACCACAAGGTACGCATCGATTTGTCCCTTGCCTGGCGATATGTCCGAATTGCTTCGTTTGGTCTTTTTGAGGCTTCGGTTCTTTGATTCTGCTTGACTCCGGTCACTTGCTCCTCCATCTTGGTTACTCTTGTCTGCCATCTGTGTCTCTCTCGTTGGGAGTTTGTCCCGGCTTGTGCTCCCCCCTCTCTGCTTGCTGTTCCTCTGCTCGTCGTCCTCTGTCGTTCTTCTCCTTGTCCTCTCGCCCTCTCACCCATCTCTCACGTTTCCTCCTCAATCTCCCTGACCCTCCCATCACTCTCCCCTGACGTCTCTCGCTCTCTCGCGTATGTTCTTCTGTCCCTCCATATCTCTTCCATCTGCCCTCTGCCCTCTCTGTCCCGCTTTGTCCCTTTGTCCTCTCTTTGTCCCTCACCCTGTCCCTATCTTCCTCGCCCGAACCCCCCTCCACACAACTGTCCGAGCCCTGTTTTCCCTACCTACCCACTGCCTGTGCTCGTGCAGCCCACGTCCACCGATCAAACGTCTCTCTCTCTCTACGGAGTACTGTGCTGTTTCGAACACTGAAACGAGCTTCGACCGGCCTTCAAAGCTGCTTCTCAGCTCGGGTCTCACCCCTTCCCCCCCCTAAACCTCCCACTACAACACTGATTATCGGCCCCCCTGCCGTGATCTTACATCTTACACCTTCACCTTGAGAACACAATCCCCACCACCAGCCATGCTCGCTGTTTTGCTGCCCCTCTTCCCTTGAAGGCGCCTCGTTCAGTCGTCTCGTTTCTTAGCCCCTGGATTTCGCACACACCATCCTCTGAGCTTTGCCTCCCAAGAGGCGGCTCGAGCCACTGTTAGTGCCCTGCATGCTTCTCCACTGTCCAACCAATCTTCCGATTTCCCACCCACTCCAAACATTGTTGGCCACCCCCCCCCTCCCCTCTGTAGCAAAAGGTTGCTGTGTTCGCCCCCGGAAGCACATCTGCAACGGGTGACAGACACAGCCGAACGCAAGGACCCGGACAGGAAGCAAAGGTCAAAGAAACGGAGAATCAAAAGACCCAAACAAAGAAGCAGAAAAAGAAGAAAGAAGAAAAAAAGTCCCGCCCGCAAAAAGCAAGGCTTCGACGCTACAGAGCAGCCGGAAACTAACATCAGTTATCAGTTTTAGGCCAACCCAACCCCCCGAATTCTACGACCCTCGACCTCGACCCCGAGTTTGATCCACCTAGTCCGTCTTCTCCTGTCTTTGGTGCTTCGCATCATCAATTCTTCATTATCACGCGACAATCCTGGACAGTGACCCCTCAGCTGTTCTTTCGCTTGGCATATCCCCTTTCAAAGCACTCATCTTCCGCCTTCGGACGCTTCTACTCGGACCTCGACGACACTGAAAGAGTGTCTCGTCTGCATACAAACAACACAACACAACACAACACAACACAACACAACACAATACAACACAACACAACACAATACACAAAATGGCTGCTCCCGGTGTCCAATCCTTGAAGGTGCGCACGCTTTTTTCTGCTCTGTGCTGAGCGTCGGCGGGTGATGGCCACAGACAGAAGCCTATTTTCCCAAGAATCGACCGCTAACCAATTTACAGTGCGTGGTGACTGGTGATGGTGCTGTCGGCAAGGTAAGCTTTTCCTCTCTCTTTTGCGCCTGGCTTCCACTGCAGAATTCATCGGTGCTAACAACTTTAAAAAGACATGTCTACTCATCTCGTACACAACAAATGCCTTCCCTGGCGAGTACATTCCCACAGTGTATGTCCCACCCCAACATTGGCCAGCCCGGTTCGGCTGCCGTTCATGACCAACTGACTGACCCCAATAGCTTCGACAACTACTCCGCCAGCGTCATGGTTGATGGCAAGCCCATCAGCCTGGGTCTGTGGGATACCGCCGGTCAGGAGGATTACGACCGTCTGCGCCCACTGTCCTACCCCCAGACCGACGTCTTCCTGATCTGCTTCTCCATCGTCAGCCCTCCCTCGTTTGACAACGTCAAGGCCAAGGTATGTAGCTCTATCAACACTCCGAGTATACTGCATTCCGGATCACAGATGAACTAACACCGTCCAGTGGTACCCCGAGATCGACCACCACGCCCCGAATGTCCCCATCATCCTCGTCGGCACCAAGCTCGATCTTCGTGAGGACCCCGGCACCCTGGAGTCGCTGCGCCAGAAGCGCATGGAGCCCGTGTCGTACGACCAGGCCCTGCTGTGCGCCAAGGACATTCGCGCCCACAAGTACCTGGAGTGCTCTGCTCTGACCCAGCGCAACCTCAAGAGCGTATTCGACGAGGCCATCCGGTATGTTCTGTCCCTGCTTCAGCCACCCCGGCATCACCCCAGCTAACCATCTAACCATCCAGTGCCGTTCTCAACCCCCGGCCCGTCCAGCAAAAGCAAAAGAAGTCAAAGTGCAGCATCCTATAAGCGATTCCCTTTACGTCAATGGCACGGTGGTGCGGCGGCGGAACACCGACAATGATTACAGCAGCGATGACGACAGCATGACCGATATTTCCCCCGACGTCGGATGCGAGTAGAGTGGATACCCTTCCTTTTAGATGTTTTTTTTCTTTTTACGTTGTTTCCCCTTGTTGCTTTGCTTTTGTTTTGTTTTTTGGCCTCTACGCAAGTGCAGCGCGCGTTGATGCCTTCATTGCATACCTCCTCTACACCTAGTGGTAATGAAGGCTCGTGGGGATGGGACATGCTGGCTAGTCTACCGGTGGTAGGGGGCCTGGCAGGAGGAGGTTGACGAGCAGGTCGGTTTTTTTGGACGTTGGCGTCTGCTTGGATTCCACTCTTTGCCTTGCCGTTTGCCATCATTGCTCGCTTGTCCCTTTCTCGAGGCATTTGGTTTATGTCCGGGCACCTGCGCTGTTTGTTTGTATTTTGTTATTTTTGCGTCTGTTTTGTTTCTCGATTTTTTTTGCAGGTGTCGGCATCGTTTCTGTGCGTATATCTATTTTATATATTCTTTTTGGATTTACACAAGTCGGCTTATCGTCTTTATTGCTCTGCGCCTGTCGTGTTTGTTTGATTAGCAGACTGCCTACCAAGATGTACGATGGAGATGTCAGCGCCATTCTAGCAGAGTCAGCAGGGCTATGCCGTCGTCTTTATACTCTACGCATGGCGTGTGTTTGTTTGATTAATAACTGAGAATGCATACCATATGTACGATGGAGCTATCAGCACTCGAGCGCAAAAATGCTTACCAGACCGTACTACGCCAAAAATATCACTCAAAGAGAAAAATAAAAGCAGACTCTTCAGGTATTAACAAAGTATATGACAAACTCCAAAACACCATGGCCGAAGCCACACCCTATGCAAGCAGACGCTTTTTCATCCATAATCAGAGCGAGCCTTCCCCCCCCCCCCCCCCTAGTAGAAGATGATCGACAGCCGCGGTCCGGCGTCGGTGGCACCGGCGTACCGCGCCTTAAACTCGGGGCGGGCGAGCCACTTGGCGACGGGCAGCGCCGTGTCCTGCATGTCCAGCACGCCGCGCTTCTTCTGGTCAATGTGGGACGCGTCGACGACGATGCGCTGCAGCTGCGCGACCGAGAGCGCGCCGTTGTCGAGCAGGTCGATCAGGCGCGCCGGCGTGCCGACGGCGATGCCCGTGCGGTGGGCCTGCAGGAACGCGACGGCCTCGGCGAGCTTGATGTGCTTGGCAAACAGCTTGGCCACGGCGCTCGTCTTGGTCTGGAAGGAGCGCACGGCGCGCACCAGGTCGGCCGCGCGCATGCCGGCGCCCGTCACCACAATCGTGTGCGGCGCGCCCTTGTGCTTGGACGCGGCCTGCAGCGTCTGCTGGCCGCCGGCCACGACGGTCTCCAAGAAGTCGGCCAGGTTGTCGAGCGTGCGGTCCTTGTCGTAATTTTCGGACGTGTCTTGGAAGGCCTCGGCGCCGATGCTCAAGTCGGCCAGCTCGACTTCGCTCAGGTCGCTGCCGTAGCGCTTGGTCTGGCGCGCCAGGTACGCCGCGGCGGCCGCCGGGTCCATGCGCGCAATGGCGCGATTGAGGCCCAGCTCATAGTCCAGGTCGGACTCGATGGCGGCGGCGGCAGCATTCTTCTTGTCCTTGCGCAGCTTGCGCTGCTGCTTCTTCTTCTCCTTGCGCTCGGCCTCGGTCAGCGCCGGCGCCGACGAAGTACTGTTGGGTGCGCCGCCACCCTCGGTCTTTTGCTTCTTGGCCTTGGGCAGCCGCCGCTTGCCACTGCTGCTGCGGGCATCGAAAAGGGGGGCGCCGTTGGCATTGGGGATGCTGTTGGGGTTATTGTTGTCGTTGCTGTTGTTCTTGTCGTTGTCGTCGGACGGGCGCTTGCGCTTGCCCTGGTGCTGGCGGAAGCTGGGCCGCGACGGCTTTGGCGGCTGCGGCGGCGGTAATGGCTGGCGGTCGGACATCTTTTTATATGAAGGAGATAATTTTGAAGAGGAGGGGTGATGTTGGTCGTCGGATCTACGAGTACACCGTCCAGGTGAGGCCCGAGAAAGTCGCAGTGGTTCAATTTTTCTCGTTACTGCCGCTCTAAAAGCTGTCCCAAATTTAGGCGGTGAGTGCTATATTTGGGCGGTCAAGCGTTGGCGTAGGACGACACGGTCTGCACTACTCCACCCGCACAATACGAGTACGTATCGTACTCCGTAGAACCATCTCGACATTGCTGTCTGCACGAACCGGAACTCGGCCATGGGCTCAATGTGGAGAGTATTGTCACCCATTGATCGGAAGAGCGCAGCCTCACGTCTGACTCGTAGATGCCGTAGATGCAAAACAAGAGCCGCTCAATCTAATCAATCTGATATAGCAACTCGTATCTTTGACATCTTACATGCAATTGGTTACGATAGCAACTACTCCGTAGCAGCTGAGTAGATGTTTTTTACTGAATGCGGCGTCTTTTCCCAGGTCTTTCTTTGACTACGCGGATCTCCGTCACCGGTCCTAGCATCCAGTCGATCTCCTGCCCGAAGAATGCAAGTCGGCGGAAACGAAGCAACACAAAGAAGCTATGGAAATAGGAAATAACATGTTGCTGTGGATAGGACGTTGTTGAAATGGCGGCGTGTGTACTCCGTACTCGTAAGGATTATCAAAAACATTTTGATATATTTGATTTCATTCGGACGACCCGACGGCAGTCTGCACTGTCACATGACGGGCTAGGCCAAAATAGGAAGTCGAAAACGACCACTAGAACCGCTGAGAAACTCTCCAAACTCGCTGAAAATCCAGTAACTCTAGCAATTTCAGTAATGAAAATCATAACGGGGCACGCCTAATTGCAGAATGGGGGAAGAAACTACGACTTTGGCACTCCTTCGCTTTTAATCACTCCCAAAGAAGATACTCTGACTGTTATTTTGCACTGCAGCCAAGCCTTTGTCGCTGTCTCCTTCTCTGTATTGGTAATTGCCGACCTTTTTTCATTGCCAATTAATTATTCTGGAAAATTTGTTCATAGCAAGTCGTTGCTCCTGTGCGATAAAGGCATCCATCGCTCTTTCCTGCTATCGCTGCATATTACATCAGCGGCCATCACGTTCTCGCTATTTCCTTAGTCAGGATATCGCCGTTGATTTCTCCTTCTTCTTTTTACTCTTCTTTTACTCTTCTCTTTTCGAATCTTTCCCATCACTTTTTGGCTGTTTTTTTTTTTCTTTCTATTCTTGCATCGTAACTCTTCACATAGCTGGTTCGTCTCCGGTTCGTCTCCGGTTCGGCTTTCCTGCTGCTCCGACCTTCTTGTCATCCTACGTCAGCCGCACAATGGCACCTCAGCAGAAGATCCCGGTGGTGAGTTGCGCAACTACATCTTGCTTTTTTGCTACGTTTTGCTACCTACTGACATTCCTATAGGCTGCCAACGTTTTAGGCGTAAGTGTCATTCCCTCTCTGGGCGTTTTGCTGGAGCTTGGGTGGTACCAGAACTAACAGTCTCACCTTTGCGGCTTTACAGACAATTGGCACAAGTAAGTTTCTCAGCTGGTTCCCTTCCATCTTGGTCCCATCATCTTGATCTCGTGCTAATCAAAACAGTGTAAGCCTTGCCGACTCCTTGTAAGACTGTTTAAAAGGATGTAGTCAGGTGTGTACTAACGTAGGCTTTGTGTGTGTGCAGCTTCTGGTGTGTGCAGGTACGTGTTATGCCATGAGGCTCTTCTACATACAATGACGAAAATGAGATACAGATGGACTAATGCTTTCTCTAGCTAATACCTCAGTAAGAGCCTCTTTCCCGGTCAGTTTGGTGCACCAAGTGAGAGAGCGCCAACTAACACAGCCCAGAATATGGACAAACTGGCGGACAAAAAACACAGACGGCCTACCGGGCCTCATGATGTTTCTCTGGGCCTTTTGCGGTGTGCCCTTTGGCGCCTATGATATCATCCAAAAGTTCAACATGCCCCTCCAGGTACAGCCACAGTGCTTCATGGCCCTGAGTCTCACGTGCTGGGTGCAGGTCCTCATCTACGGATCCAAGATACCTGCGTGGAAGGGTATCGCCATCGGCCTCACTGTTGCGGGCACCTTTGCTGGCGCAGAGGCCGGCCTTATCCTCGGCATGCGCCCGCTCTACGAAAAGGGAAACAACGCAACGGTCATTTCGGTGGGCACGATTGCATCAGTACTGCTCGCAGCCGGTCTGATTCCGCCGTACTTTGAACTTTACAAGCGCCGCGGCCGTGTTGTCGGCATCAACCTGGTAGGTCAACGTATTTTTATTTAATTCGGACAAGAACGAACAAACGCCCTGCTAACCTCACAGCTCTTCCTGTTTATGGACTGGTGTGGTGCCTTCTTCTCCCTCATGGCCATTGCAGTGCAGAACACCTTTGACGTCCTGGGTGGCGTCATCTACATTGTCTGGTGAGTTTGCACAGCTCTACCTATCCCCGCCATGCCCCTGGGCTTCCCCGTCTGACCGCATGCAGTGCTTCTCTTGAAATCGGCATCTTTGTATCGCATGCCATATATCTGCTGCGCACGCGCAAGCTGCGCAAGCAGGCCAAGGCCGAAGGCAAGACCTTTGACGAGATCCTTGCCGAGCGCGTGGCCGCCGAAGGCAGCTCCTACCCCTTTGCCGAGCGCGAGCTCCCCGGCATTCTGACGGCAACATGGTGGTCCGACCACTTTAACACGCTCATCCTGCGTCGGACGACGACTAAATCAAGCGACGAGGAGGAGACTTGCGCGTCATCAGCAACAGCAGCAACAGCAGCAACAGCAGCAACAGCAGCAGCGGCAGCGACGGCAGCGACAGACCCGGAGAAGCAGTCGATCGGCGACCGGCCGGCGTCGAGCACACCTGCCGACAAAGAAGTCAACCTCAGCAACGTCTCCGACAGCGACAACGTCGAGGCCAGTCGCTAGTGGTGGCGCATTTTGATCTTTCGGTGTCTTTTTGAGTTTACATTGTCTATCCCTTATCTAACAGCGCATGTACATGCCGACGTGCAGGCATTGGCCATAATGAGCATTTCAGGCATCTTTGGTGTTGGTTTCGTCTCTGGGTTCGGTCTCCTCCTTTCATTCTGCATCTGGTTTGCATAGCAGGCCCACGAGATACCCTTGGTTTATAGACTGGTTGCATTTGTTGATATATGTTTGTGTTCTCCCTTCTTGCTTCTTTCTTTGTGACTTGACACTTGCCGGCTTTTATTGGCAGCCAGCCGCGTGCTTTGACAGCTCTGACAGTCAACCAACCGCATGCTCTGACGGCTCTGCCTGCACGGACCTCGCACCAGCTGCATGGCCGGACGCCAAACATCGAGATCAGCATCGTGACAGCACGTCCGTCCACCTTGTTCACCCTCTGTTGGTCCAGACCTCTCTGCTCCTGGCGCTGTCTGTGCGTGCTGCATTGGCCATCATATCCATATGCCCGCTCCGTGTACGAGTACTCGTACTCCGTAGACGTATTCGTACTCCGTCGAACTCGTGGCATCTCGGCCGTCGTCTCTGATTGGCCTCCTGCCGCCTGCCGCCATGTGCCCGTGCGGATTGCGCAGTCCGCTCTATCCAATCGGGGCATTTACCAACACTGGGCAGAAGAGGCAAAATCGTCGATTAGTCTACTCGTACTAGGCTGCTTGGTTGGTGCGAGATTGTTCCATATCGTGACCATTTTGTCCTCCTCCACCTGCCTTCTGGTTTGTCTGCTGGCTGCGACCACTTGTGCTTCGATGCGAATACGCAAGGATGCCATCTTTTTGCAATCAAACCCACACACGTCTCCCACGCTGTAGCTCGGCCACTGCACTCGTACACGTACTTTCGATACCACACCAGCTCACCATTCCGCGGGATGAGGTGGCCTGTGCTCAGACATATATTCCCGCTGGTTGGGGGGGGGTACGGGCACAAGAGGGCGATAGCACAAGACACTTTACTCCGTACGAGAGCCAATTATCTGAGCCGAGTGCGGATGCAAAAAGCACAGACACTCTTGCGAACACTGCGCCTGTCAAGTGAAGAAGGGAGAAAGACAAACAAAGTTGATGAAGAACGACAAGGAGGATCAGACCGCACAGGATCCAATGTTAGCCGATTTTCAAGGAGATACGGAAGAAGAAACGGAAAGGCGGACACAATGAGGTTCTGTCGTACGGAGTACTCGTAGATTCCAAAGTGGCCAGCGGGCAAGTGCTGATCGCAGCCGCATCACCACTCCGCAGCAACGGGGCTGTCGTCTGCTCCTCTGCTCCTTCCCTTTCCCTTTTCCCCTTCCAATGCGCCCCCTCCCTCTCTTCCACCCTCCACCCCGCTCCCTTTCGCCCCCCCTCGCGACTGTTGGATTGTCGTTCGATCTTGCCGGTCCGTGCGGCTGCAAAACAAAAAAGAAGACGTGCAGTTTTCCCTTTTTGTTTTGCGTTTCGCATGCAGCTCATCAGCAAAAGTCTCTCTCTTTTTTTTTTTTTTTTTTTTTGCCCAGCATCTTTGCTCCACGCCGGTCTGCAAAGTACTCCGTACGACTCGTACTCCGTATTGCGTAAATACTACAATGAACAGGTAGCGTACCGTTCTCCGTTCTCCGTAGGCTTTATTAGGCGATATGCACATATGTAGTAATATGCTCCGTACTCCGTATGCTGGGCGCTGGCTCGCGGTCCCCCTGGATTAGGGTACGGGGGGGCACCAACCACCAGCCCCATAACGGGAAAGAAGCAGCTGCACGTACGGAGTACGGAGAAGGAGTGCAGGTCGTTGCTGCCCTTTTTCTTTTCTTTTTCGTTTGGAGAGGGGTGGCTTTACGAGTGTTTACGAGTACGAGTATTCAATCGCTGTGCCGCATGTACGAATACTCCGTAAAGCCTGGTGACAAGGCACGCAACGGTCGCTGCTTCCTTTGCAGCATTTGAGGGCTTTTGCGTACGGGCTTTGTAATTGCGAGCACCATATCTCGTACTGTGCGCTATCTCTCCTTCCGCTTCTGGCTGTAAATCGTGCCCTTTTTTGCGCTGCTTTTTTTCGACACCACTGTACTCATACTACGAGTAGCGCAAAGGCACAAGGCACACCCCCTGGCTAACTGCATTTGACAGCTTCTGTGATGTCTCCGTGACAGTCACACAGGCACAGTGTGCCCCGACGTCCAGCCGCCAGGCGCCAGCCCAAGGAATGGGTTCCGGCAGCTACCCTGCTCCCCTGTAGCGTCTCCATGCCAGTGGGGAATTGTTTCGTTTCCCTCTCCTGCAGTGCATACCGACGTCGTATCGTGCTTTGCTGTGCGTAGCCGTCACGTCTCTTTTTTGCAGGTCAACGTTTCTCTCTGTGAAGAAGATGAATTGTAATCTTCTTTTCTTTCTTTTCCTACTCCCACGCGTTGGAATCCCCGTTGGATCTGCAGCGTCTTGCCTTCTTTGAGACTCGCTTGGCCGTTTTAGCTGTCCGACAGCAACGGCACCCCTTTTTTTTCCCAAGAGTCTCTTTCCACGTCTCTTTTCCACGAGTATTTTTCTTCTTCCTTTGTTTCTCTTCTTCTCCCGCTACCCCTGTTCACGGTGCCGCTAAAAAAACGAGCGAGATATCCTTTTTCTTGCAGCTCGTCTGTTGATTTGTTAGGAGGCATTTTCCGCGTGTCTAAGACTTTTGGCCAATGACTTGTGTTTCTATCTCTTTCTTTTTCTCTTATTTTAATTTTGAAAAACTGAAGAAGAAAAAAAAAAAGCTTATCATGCCAGCTCTGAAAAGTCCTCCCCAGCCTGCGTGCTCCGGCTCTGCTACGCCGCCGTCCTGTTCCTGTCTAAACCTCGCCAATTGGAGATACGGAGTACGTCGTACATTGCAGCTTGCAGCTGCTCTTTTCGTACAGTAGCTCCTGCGGGGCCGAAGGTGAGGGGAGGTAAGAACAAGAAAGGTAAATAGGGATAAAAAGGAATGGAAAGGGGGGAAGAAGAAGAAGAAGAAGGAGAAGAAGGGGAAACGATGAGCAAAGAAGGAAAAGAAGGACAAAAAACCGTTAGTTTTTTATTATTTTATATTACTCTGAAATAAACTAAAATATGGCTGAAGGAAAGAGATGAATAATGTATTAGAAAGCGGCCAGGAAAGAGGAAAGAGCGATGGACTGGCGCTCCCGGCCTGCCGCCGTATCAGTACATACGGAGTCGACAAGCGATCGGACAGATACGTAAAAGGAAGTATAGCGGACGACACGCGTATACTCGTAGGCGGGGGAAGGGGGGGGGGGGGGGGTGTACGAGTAGAGAGAAAAGGAAAGAGGGAAGAGGATAGAGGGAAAGAAAACACAAACCGCCGACGGAATAGGGGAAGGAGCAAACCGCATTCGATGTTCGTGCCTGCCCCATCACGGCCCAGGTCAGACCGTCTCGGTCTCGTTCTCGTCCCTGGCCCCGTTCCTCTTCGCGCTCTTTCCCTTTCTCCTCTCCTCCGTAAAAAAGTAATATGGGCTCTAGTACAGCCTGTTAATTTTCCCCCTTCCCATAAACTCCTCAGTTGAACCTCCTTCCCCCCTTCCCACACCCACCCCCGACCTATGTTGACGAGTACTCGTGGTCATACGTCAAAAAACCGTTTGGTCCTTTTTTCCCCAAGTTCCATATTATTCCGCCGCCAGCATTTTGCGTTTCTCGCTTCAACCCTCTACCGCGGCAAATCTTTTGCGCCGTGCCGCCAACCAAGCGTCAAACGGTCCAACAGAGAGCACCTGCCAACCCGCCAAGCTCACAGCCCCCAAAGCAAAGGAAACAAAACAGCCCAAAAAACGAAGCAAACGAACGAACGAAACAAAACAAAACAAAAATTGCAGAACAAGGATCAACTCTAATATACGAAAAAAAACGCCATGCGTCGACCAATAGCATAGGTCACGTCTGCCTGTCCTCGCCTCTTTTGGGAGAGCCCACCTCCACCAGTGACAATCTCATCATACGGAGTAAGACCTGCAGCTCCAAAAAAGACACGACCCTGACCCCGTATTGGGCATCCGCACCTACCCAAACTCCCCCCCCCCCCCCCCGAGCCGACGCCTGGGCGACGTTACTGCGTACTTGCCATAGTACGGAGTACGAGTACGAACCTCGAGTATTTACATACAACGGAGTTTAGACGACGTACATATAGCGACGACGCCGCCCGCACCACCCCAACTGCCCTGCCCAGAACCACGCATTCGCTGGGCCCGCTCGCGTTTCGCCGCATGCATATGCTTATTTCATCTGACATCACACACATACGGAGTATTGTATCCGTCACATACGACGTATATACTCGTACATACTCGTACACCTCTTTTTCATCACGCCCGGCATCCCGTTGCTGCTCCGCGCATTCGCTTGTGATGGGCCCACGGCGCCACGGCCTCAGCTCTGTCTCTCCCTAGCCCTTCTGCTCTCCTCCTACTCCCCCCCCCTCTCCTCGCCCTCGTGTCGATCCTACGTTGCGCGTGCTCCTCTGCCCTCATTCCAGGCTGAGACCAACTCGCCGGCGCCGACGTTTTCAACCCACTCAACCTTGGACTCGCGGAACACAGCCGACGGCCGCTTTGCTATTTTTTCAACGTTTATTTTCTTCTTTTCTTTTTCTTTTTACCATCTTTCTTCTACCCATCCGTCCTTTCGCACGTGTCTTACTGGGAGACACAAACCGTTCTTCCACGCCTGCTTCGCATGCTCCGATTCGGCCTGTCTTGCCGTCCAACTCATCCAACTCAGCTCCAAGACCGAACTCCTACTTGTACGAGTATACGCAAAATACCGAGACAACGATCAAATTCAAAAAAGGCAACGACCCCTCCATCTCATCTCATCTCTTAGTCTGCAATCTCATCTGATCTTCCGCCTCCCTTCTTTGATTTGATAACTAGCACATTCTCTCTCTCCCCTCTCCTCTTATATCCACGTCAACCCCGTTCCTCCTCTCCCCAGTTATCCAACTTTTCACGTTGCCTCTTCCGTCGACCTTGACCTCAACTCCATACAAATCTCGTGAGACTTTATTGGTGTCCTTTTCCAGACGTCCTTCAGCTGTCCTTCGCCCTGCACCCTCTCCACACCACCTCGGTCAGCTCCGTTCCCTACTCCGGGTCCTCCGCATAATCCTTGCACTTTTTTTTCTTACACTGCATCCCACCACACTTCATCACGACTGGTATCACATATGTGATCAATCGACAGCAATACTACGGGGGAAAACAGCGCATTCGGTCCATCCAAAGGCAGATTTTTTTTCTTCTCCGAAAAGTATAACGACTTCAACTCGAACGGCTACAACCCAGCTGTTCATTAATATCCAGCACTACGTCTCCGAGATAGAGACATTTGACTTCGAACGGCGAGGAGAAACCCAGCAAACACAATAATCATGCCTCCACGATACCAGCCCAGGTGGGTGCTCTCACGGTCTTCTATCCCATCCATGAACTTATACTGATGCTCGACTGCTTGTGTCGCCTGATAGTCGGGAATGCCACATTGTCGTACTTGGCGCAGGTAAGAGAAACTTCCATGACTATGGTCTTTCTGTTCTCATCACATACTAATGTTCTAGGTGGTGTTGGCAAGAGTTGTCTCACAGGTTCGTACCTCTAAGCCCGTGCTACAATGCATGCATCCGGTGCACCTCGGAAGATAAACTGCCCGCACGTGGTTGTGTATCCAGTTCCTGACATATTCCCAAACAGCCCAGTTTGTGCACAACCAATGGATTGAAAGCTACGATCCAACAATAGAAGACTCCTACCGGACACAAGTGACGGTTGATGTAAGTTCAAGAGAAGCACGGTAATGATGATGAGGTCGCTACGAAGGAGAGCGCGACATTCACGGATCATTTGTGCTAACAAACATCGCAATCAGGGCCGCCAAATCATGCTAGAGATGTACAGTTCTACCTATATCCGACATTAATGCCGCATAGTTACTAACATTTTTTTTCAGCTTGGATACTGCTGGCACTGAGCAATTCGGTAAGTGCATGGCGCCGTTACATCCAAATATGGGCCCAGAGGACACGGGAATACATCGCTAACCTTTGCTTGATAGTGGCCATGCGTGATCTCTACATGAAGACCGGCCAAGGTTTTCTGCTCGTCTTCAGTATCACATCGCCGTCATCACTGACAGAGCTCTCTATGCTCCGAGATGAGATCATCCGTGTCAAGGACGACGAGAACGTGCCGATTGTAATTGTCGGCAACAAGGCCGATCTCGAGGACCAGCGGGCCGTCAGCCGCAGCAAGGCCTTTACCCTCTCACAGCGGTGGAATGCCCCGTACTACGAGGCCAGCGCCCGGACACGAACAAATGTCGACGAGGTGTATGTTGACCTGTGTCGACAGATGCTGCGGCGTGACGACCTGGATCCGTCCAACTCGATCGACGATGACGACAACATTGCAAGCTCTTCCTCGTCGAACCGCCGGGGACGGCGGCGGCGTAAAGACGGCAACCACAAGTGCACTCTCCTATGATGAATGTTTTGGTTGTTGTTTTTTATCTATATCACAAAGCCTGGATTTACTGCTTCCATTCACGTCCGCTTTGCTTGCTGGAGCACACCTTTTCGTGCACAATATGTTTGTACATACCTTTTTGTTCTTTTTGTTATTATCCCTCCCTCACTTTTTGGCTCTGCCTCTATTCTTGTGTATTGGTTTTGTTTTCTTTTCTGGCAGGGCTTGGAGCTTCGGTGCAAGGAATCAAGAAAAAAATAGGCGCAGCACCAACGGCGGACAGAAGAACCACCCGGTGCCACACGGCGCAGCACGTTCAAAACGCAACACAGCAGGACACTGGATCTACTGGGACGGGATCCATGTCTTCTATCTCTCTTCTCTCATTAATTTTTTCTTATGCTTGACGTTTTGGGAGAGAGACGAGAGGGCGTGGGCTAATATGGTCTGTTGGGGGTTTGGAACTCGAAAGGCAACTACATAGAATATGGAGTCACGATATAAGACAGTGCACAAACTGTCAGCCTGAAGCTACGACTATCGACTTTGACTTTCATTGCTCTTGTGCTACTGTGGTTGGAGCCTATTTAGCGTTACATTTTAGCTGTGGTTGCCATGGAATATGGGCTGACGTTGGATAGGCCGGGGAGATTGGCATCAGCAACGTCCGAGCATTGTCGGCCGTCCCTATCTCGGCAAATCCTTGGGATGGTGATCGGCTTTAGTGATGGGCAAATGATATTGTGCTCTTGACGCGTGTCGTGTAAGTGTCAAAGGGTTGTCTGCCATTACGTATGCCCGCAATCTTAACTGCGAGAAAAGTCGTACAAACAGCACAAAGTGGAACATATGACTAAGCAGTGCCAAAAAAAAAAAGATGGGCGGAGAACAGGAAAACCTGGCAAGATCCAAAGCTGACGACGTTTGGGTTTTTCCGCAGTACTGCATCGTCGTCTGCATAGCGAAGTAGAAAATCGGGCAGGAATAGCGGGAAAATCGATTGCCAAATGCGGCGATAACAAGCAAGGCAAGTACGGCGTACGGGCGTAATAGCGCGCTGGCCACCGTTCCCTCCTTACGCAACCCTCTCTCCACTGTGCGCCTTAACCCCGTCGCCAGTTGTGGTACCGAGTTGGGTCGAACAAGGGCAGGTGCGATGTTTTCTTAATCATCTCGTGCAGATCGACTGTGTTTTGCCTGAGAAGAAAAAAGCTTACGAGTACTCCTTTTTTACGTGTCAAGACTTTGAGTGTGGCAGTGGCATGTACTCGTACTCCGTACGGAGCAAGATTCTCGTAATGCGCTTTGCCGCTCGTCAGCGTTGATTGGTCGGATAAATATGGAGCACCATAGGGCGACTCTTTCCGAGACAAGGACGGGGGGGGAAGGGGCGGGGGCCCCCAAGGCCTCGTCATCCATGCTGATAGTCGTCATACCACTGATGAATCCCGTACTTGTTTCCTCTCTTTATCGGTATCCCTTGGCTTGATTGTCTTCTCCCTTTCTTCATCATCACAACGAGTTTAAATTCCATCAAAAAACGAATTCGAAAACGAACACCCATCGCGACTATTACCAACTCTATCGACTTTTTTTTTTTTAACGTTCATTCCCGCCATGCTGCCCAAAGCACTTTTCGCCGCGGCCCTGGCTTCGACGACGGTGTCGGCCGTCCTGCTGCCCTCGTCGCTGGACGCGCCGTCGTCCGATAACCATCACTCCAACCATCCGACTGTTGACAGCAACACCCTCGACGTTTCGCTCGTGAGCCCGCTCTACCACGAGCTGGCCAAGGTCGACGTGCCCTGCCCCGGGTGTCCCCTGGAGCTGCGCACGCGCGCGCGTCCGCAGCGCAAGCATGGCGATAACGACCAAGAGGAGACCGGCGGCAAGGTGATTACGGTCACGAACATTGCCACGCACCTGCAGCTGCAGATCAAGGTGGACCACGCGCCGGACCACGACCGTCTGCTGATCAACAACATGGAGCTGTACCCGGATGTGGACATGCTTGGCGGCGCGCTCAAGGCGGCGCAGGTGCCGGACGTGCTGCCGCACCGGTCGCACGGGGAGGAGAAGGAGGAGAAGGAGCACAAGAAGCACAAGGTGCACAAGGAGGAGGAGAAGGAAGAGAAGGAGGAGGAGAAGGAGGCGGCTGAGCTCAAGGCCAAGGTCCGCCGCCACCGCAGAGGCGGCCCTGCTAAGAAACGGGGCAAGAAGGACACGGCCGTGATGCACCCGCACCGCGACAGACTCAGCCGGTCCCTGCCCCAGGTGCCCCTTGGCTACACGATGCAGGTGTCGACGGTCGGCCACGATGCGTCCAACGGCATGGACATTGTCGCGCTGAAGCTCCAGGTCATCGAGGTCAACAACGTGTTTGTCGACAAGATTCCGGCCGTCAGCGTGCGTCTCATCCGCACGGCCGAGGGCGGCCTGATGATTGCCCGCATCGACGTCGGCGAGCAGGAGGAGGATGCCAACAGCGACAAGAAGAAGGCGGCTGTGCCCGCCACCCCCGCTGCTGGCACTACTAGCAACAAGGAGCGCCTGGCGGCTCTGCGCGAGGAGATTCGCCAGTGCCCCACGGCTCTGTGCAAGCTGCGGGCGGTGAAGGCCCACTGGAACGTCATTGCATCCAGCATGCGGTCGCACCACAGCGGCTGCGGTGGCAAGGCTGCGGGCAAGGCTGCAGGAAAGGCTGCGGGCAAGGCTGATGACAAGAACGATGTCACCGATGTCCGCCCTCACCATCGCCTCCCCTACCACCACCACAACAACAAGCACAGTCTCGGCCGTTTTGCCAAGAAGCTTGTCGCGCTCTTGAGCATCCCCGTCATCATTGGATCGGCTGCCAGTCTTACCCTGCTTATGGGCCTGAGCGTCCTGCGGTACATTATGGTCCGTCGCAGCAAGGCCGCTGCTCGCCGTCAGCAGGAGGAGCTCGATCGCCGCATCCTGCACAATGCCGTGGTGGCTCGCTATCTGAAGAAGCGGGGCCTGGATGCGGAGAAGATGGGTCTGATGGCCGATATTGAGACCACGCCTTCCCAGGCCGAGCTCCCGCCTTACGAGGACCGTGACAACACTGCGGGCACCAACTAAGACGGAAGTGACGTTGCCCCTGAGCGAGAACCACCAAGTTGTATACCACTCACTCTGTCTGTATCTGCTTTGCATTTTATTTCTGTTATATTATTGAGAAACATTACCACACTGGCTTCCGCCGTTATATCTCTTATGTCGCTCTTTTCTTTTCCTGTTATTTCTTCCCTTTCCTTTTTGTCTATCTGCAAGCGTCTTACTTTTTCCCAACACACAAATGTATGTACTTTTGATATCAAATAGTTATTTATTCATTCATCTACTTGAACCGAAAACAGAATACGCCTGTGACCAAGACAACGCAAAAAAGCTTTATTCACTGTGAGAAACCCATTCCTTAAATGCAAAAACTGCCATCCAACGCCATGAACCAGAACCGGAATAACCAAAGAAAAAAGAACGAAAAAAAAAACAAGGAGGAAAAAAACCTCAGCCGTGCCGCTGCGCTGCCTCGGCAAACTGCTCCTGCTGCAGCCGCTCCAGCTCCTCGAGGGTCATGCCGCTCTGGGTGAACTTGTCGGCCTTGCGCTCGCGGCCCTTTTGCACCTCCTTGTGCTCCTGGGCGGCCTCGACGACGGCGCCGACGTACTCGGCGAAACCCAGCTGGTCGAGGGCGCGCGTGATGTGGTCGCAGGCAATGGTCTTCTTGGCCTCCTTTTCCGAGATCTCGTTGGCCTCGGACGAGATGAGCGTGATGAACTCGACGCAGCACTCGATCAGCAGGTCGCGCGCGTCCTTGGAGAACGCGAGGCCGCTGCTGGGCGGCAGGATTTCGGTGACGATCTTTTGGACCGTGGCTGGGGGGGGGGGGGGGGGTTAGCGGTATGCCATTGTAAAAATAAAGACAAAGAAGAACCTACCCTTGGGCAAGGACAAATCATCGTTGCCTGCGATAGTGTTAGCATGCGAGTGGAGCTGGGGAGAACTGGTGAGCGCGCGCTGGGAACTCACCACCAAAGTCGCCTTCGTGATCGGACATTGTGTGGGGGGGTTGGGCGGTAATAATAGAGACGTAGATTGGAGATGAACAGTGTGCAGCTGCGTTGGGGGTCGTGGCCGTGTCCGGGGGCGCGTCGTGACAGGCTAACACGTGGGAAGGGAAAAGGCGTTGGAGGTCGTTGAGGAACGAAGTTGGCGATGGGCGGTCGTGGGGCCCGTCCGCCAGCCCCAGCCGCGTCCGGGACATGCGCTGGTACTCGTAATATAGGCAAAACTCGTGGGTGGGCTGCAGTGGGCGCCAAATAGAGAAGGCGGTGTGCGCACAGCAAGGCAGAAACCGTGACCAACTTACCAAAAAAAAAAGACCTCACCGCTTTGGGTGGTCCACTTTAATTTTCTTGTGAAATAAATCTGATTTTTTCGTGCCCGGTCAATATTCCTTTCCTCCTTCTCTTCCTCTCTTCTTTTTCTGCATCACCAACATCACCACCACCAGCGCCGAGCCGCGTTGCGCGCCGCGTCTGGTTACGGAGTGAGGTGGACGCACAGTCGGCAGGTCCATCATGATCTTAGATGGCGTGAAGTCACGACTGCTTTTTGTTATGCGTTTTTTTATTCCTTTTTTCCTCCCCAAATGGTAAGCATCAGCCCTCCCTCTTCTCCCCGGCCTCATATGATGAGTTATTTTTGTCGCCCCAGGCATACACAATTATGGTGATTGACACTGTCTTTCCAAACGGACGTCTCTGATCTGGCCTTTACCTTTTTTTCTTTTTCTCTGGACCGAAGGTTTGGTTGAGCTCTGCTAACATTGCAAAGATGTAGTTTTTCCGTTCTCGCTTCGATCCTACGCCCTCACCCTCACCCTCGCCTACGTCAAATGTAAGCTTCAACGCTACCACCGACACAGCCAAGACACAGAAGCAATGCGCGCGTGATGCAACAACTTGATATTCCATGCTAATACCGAACCTACATGTGGATACTATCAAAAGACTTTTCATCTTTCGACTGATGCGCATTCTGTTGTCTTTGCTGTGTCGACTGTCTACTTTTTTCACAAGAGCAATTGCTAACTGGTCAGAATAGGTTTTATTCGCCGCCTTTTTTTATCCATCTAAATCGCATCGACTCGGTCACGCCCAATGATACGCCGCCATCTCGGGAGCGTTCCAGCTACACCATGTTAGCAACAGACGAATATCACGGGGGATAGTAAACGTAGACTCACTTGACGTATTTGCCGCTGACGTCGGGCGCGCCGTCGACCGACAGCTTGGCAATGACCTCGCCGGGCTTTTCGGGCGGGTTGAGGATGCCCTCTTCATGTGCGGCCACAAAGCCGGCGTAGTCCGAGGCGCTCATGACGGCGCCGCCGGTGCTGCGGATCTCGGCTTGCATGGCGGTGTCTACGCGACCGGGGCCCACGGCCACCGACGTAATCAACGGCTCCTCGACGGCGAGGTGCTGAATCAGCGAGTTGGCGGCCGCCTTGGAGCTGCCGTAGGCGCCCCACGCCGTGTAGCCCTTGAGCGCGGCGCCCGAGGACGTGAGCACGATGCGGCCCTTGGTCTCGCGGAGCGGGGGAATTGCAGCTTTGGCCTGTGCTGTGTGAGTCTATGTATGATTTGATCGAGTAAACATCCAACGTACAAAAGCCAGCGCGCTGAACAGGTTGACATCGTAGAGCGTCTTCCACGCGGCAATGTCGGCGTCGGCCAGCCGCGCCATGGGCGTCAGCGTGCCGTGGTTGATGACCAGCCCGTCGAGGCGGCCAAACGTCTTGACGGCGAGGTCGACAATGCGCGTTGGCGCCGTGGTGTCGGCGGCGTCGGCCGTGGCATAGGCGACCTGCTGCGGGAACTCGGCCTGGAGCGCCGCCAGCGGGGCTTCGGACCGGGCAACGAGCACGACCTTGTGCGCGTGGGCCAGCAGGTGGCGCGCGATGGCGAGGCCGATGCCGCGGCTGGCACCGGTGACGATGACGACCTTGCTCATAGTGGGTGGTGGTGTGGTGTGTAGTTGCGGGTGATGAGGTGGTCTGGGAAAGAGAGAAGAGAAGAATTAGCTAGCAATGACGGACAGCCATATAGTGCTATCAGGGCCCACTGGGGCCGCGGGGTAGCTACAATATGCCCTGTATTCCAAGCTAGTTCTCTCCTTCTTTCCAAATGTACCCGGTCAACATCGCCCACCATGTCAACAGTCATTATCGGCGCCGGCATCGTGGGCGTGTCCACGGCCTACTACCTCAGCCAGAATCAGCAGCCGCCACCGTCGTCCACCACCACCGACGGCCAGCCGCCCCCCCACGCCGCCATCCACCTCGTCGAGACCACCGACCGGCTCTTCGCCTCGGCCTCGGGCTACGCCGGCGGCTTTCTCGCGCGCGACTGGTTCATGCCCGCCGCCGCCGAGCTCGGCGCGCTCTCCTTTGACCAGCATCGCGCGCTCGCCGACGCGTACGACGGCCGCACCCACTGGGGCTACGCCGCGTCCACCGCCCTCAGCTACGGCCTGCCCGAGGAGCCCGGCAGCGACGGCGACGGCGACGCCCACCACATTCGAGAGAGGCGGCGCGGCGAGGACTGGCTGCTGCAGGGTACCAGTCGGTCGACGGCGGCGCCGGTAGAGTCGTCGTCAGCGGCAGCAGCAGAAGCGTCGGTCGACAATGGCCGCCTGCCGGCATGGCTGCACCGCCGCGCCGGCGACCGCGTCGATGTGCTGGCCGACGACGGCTCCACGGCGCAGGTCGACCCGCGGCTGTTCTGCCAGTTCTTGCTACGCAAGGCGCAGGACAGCGGCGTCCAGCTGCACCAGCCGGCGCGCGTCGTGGCCGTGGGCACGTCCGGCGGCGGCAATGAACTCACCAGTGTGATTGTTGAGAAAGGTACACAGACTCTCACGCTGCCCTGTACGCGGCTGATCATCACCGCCGGCGCCTGGACGCCGCGCGTCTTTGAGACGCTGTTCCCAGGCTCGCCGGGCGCCGCCGCCGGCGACAAGCCGCTGCTGCCCGTGACCAACTACGCAGGGCACTCTCTCGTTGTCCGTTCGCCGGCCAGCACCACCTCCAATGCGTCATCATCGCCCCCGCCGCCACGGTGCCATGCCCTCTTTGCCGCCGGCGGCCCGCTGACGTACTGCCCCGAGATCTTTGGCCGCGCCAACGGCACGCTCTACATGGGGGGGCTCAACTCGTCGACGATGCCGCTGCCGCCGCTGGCGACCGACGCCGTGCCCGACCCGGCGCAGCTCGACGACCTGCTGGCGGCGTGCCGGCAGGCCCTGGGCACACCGCTGCCAAACATTGAGATTGTGCGCACTGGCCTATGCCACCGTCCCGCGACGCCTTGGGGTCTTCCCATCGTTGCCCGCATGCCCGACGACACGCTCCGGGGCGCCAATGGCAGCAGCAGCAGCAGCAGCACTCGTATTATCCGGACCAAGGCCGGCGCCGCCGGAGGCGTGTTCGTCGCAGCGGGACATGGCCCTTGGGGCATCAGCATGGGCCCGGGAACGGGCATGGTGCTGGCAGAGCTTGTCCAGGGCAGGCCGCTCAGTGCTGACCTGAGTGGCCTGGGCCTGCGCCAATAAGCACAATATTCGTAGGGACTAGTCCTGCCGTGTGACGGTGCTTAGTAAGCATTACTGCCTTGGGGGGACTGCTGCCTGCTGCCCAACGAGACGATATAGAGCTTAACATCTGCTCTTTTATATCTCGGGGCCTTTCTCCTCCATTGATCTCTCTCTCTCTTTCTTGCATCATAATCGGATGCCTTAGTCGTTTTGCAAAGTCGTTGCGGTTTTTTTTTTCCTTTATACAAAATAGCGGGTGACCGCACTTCCTCTCTCCTCATTGTTCTTCTTTCCAGGACTCAAGAAAACAAATACATTCCCACACCATCCAACTATCCCCAACAAACATCACCGCCGCGTTTCTTTGAGCATGCCAACCGACGAGGAGCCGCAGTGTCAAATGGATGCGGCGACGAAGGAGACGGTGCAGCTCATAGCGCTGGATGAGCAGCAAACGGCGCTAGCCGGGAAGCAGAGAAAGGTGCTGGATAAGCAGCGGGCAGTGCTGCTTGAGCAGAAAAAGGTGCTGGATGAACAGCATGCAGTGCTGAATAAGCAGGGGGCAGCGCTGGATGAGCAGCAAACGACGCTGGCTGAGAAAGCTGCTGTGCTAGGGGAGCAAGATACCAAGCAGAAAGACGAGCAGAAAGCTGACCAGTACGCCACACTGACTGGCCAGTACGCCACGCTGGCTGACCAGAACACCGCACTGACTGGCCAGTACGCCACGCTGGCTGACCAATTCGTTGCGTTCGGAAAGGCGCTGGAGAAGGTGCTGAATAGGTTCTATGCAAAGTCGTGCTTCGTGCACCATATCTGCTGCATCGAGGAGTACCTGTTTTCACAGCTGAAACACGTACAGGACCCGAAAGAAGCATCCTCTGGAGTAGTCGGCCCCTGCGTCGACGGCTCGGTCTATCCCCTGCGCCTTCGTCTCTGGACGGACTTTGCAGCCTCTCATCTCACCACCTTCAACGACCTTGTCACTGTCTTTGCCGACGAGAAGCTCTTCCTCTCCGAGGACATCCTCACAGACTACGGTCATGGATTGTCAGGTCGCTACGAGAATGAGGAGCATTGGCTTCGATTTATTTGCAGTGCCATTGAGGAACCGACTTCCGCGATTGTGTCGAAATATCTGGAGCTGTCCGGCCATCCCACCTACGACGCCTTCCGCTTCAGCTACCACGCCTACAGCATTCAGTGTGTCAGGAACGTTAAGAAGAAGAAGGAGGAGGAGGCCGCCGTCGATGTCGATACGGCTGAGCCACCCGCCGAGGCCAAGGCCAAGTCGCGCCCCGAGTTGCCAGAGGGCATCCCGGAGCGTTGGGGGCGGTTCACTGACCACGACGACAGTCGCTACCCCATCCTCGTGGGAGAGTACAGAACGGCACGCAAGCTGTCTGCCGAGATGCTGCACCGCGTCATGTCTGCGCCGCCCGAGGAGGACTTTTTCCAACGGGCCATCAACAAGCAAGCCGAGGCGTCCGACGACGTCTCTGTCGCGCACGCCCTCTGCCAAACATATCATTACATGATTCATTCGGGCCTCGAGTTCGGCTATGTAGCGCTGTGTGACGGCTTGGTCTTTCTCCGCGTCCTCGCAGACGACCCGCGCACGCTCTACTCTTTTTCGGTTGTGTTCCCTCCTCCTGCGCCGGCGACTTCAGGCCCTTCGGAAGGGGAAAACGAGGGTGCGGGTGCGATAGTCACTACCGCGCGTGCACCGCAAGACACGGCCGTGGCATATCTTACGACTTTGTGCATATTGGCCCTGAAATCGACTCTACGCACGCCCGATTGGATCGACCAGACGTCGAGGACACTCGCGCCGTGGCCGACGCCGTATGACGAGTATGTTGCTACTCCTACTCTGCCAACGACTGTTGCCTCGCTGCACCCAAACGTCCCTGGCCCTGCCCAGACACAGTTTGTCCTTGAGCCTCCGACACTGCCCTACTGCACACAGGCCTGCCTCCTCGGGCTCTGTCGCGGCCTCCCACTGGACGAAGCGTGCCCCAACACAGAACTGCACCGCGCCGCCGCACACGCTGAGGCGGGTGAGCCCAACAGTCACCCGTTGACGGCTGAGCAAGTGCAGGCGCTCGTGGTGGCGCAGCTGGCCCGCAGCATGGACAAGGACTGCGCGTGCCTGGACCAGCAAGGCTTATTTGGCCACTGGGGCGCGCTCTTCCGCATCACCGTGACCGGCTACGGCTACACGCTGGTGGCCAAGGGCGTGCAGGCGGTGCATCGCAGCATGCTCGCGCACGAGGCCACGGTGTACCGCTTCCTCGACCAATTCCAGGGCCGGCTGGTCCCCGTGTTTCTCGGGGTCATCGACCTCGAGCGGCCGTTCCCGCTGCACTCGTATGCCAAGGTGGCGCACATGATGCTCCTGGCGTATGTCGGGCCGAGTCTGAGCTCGATGAAGAAGTCGGAGCGGCCGAAGGGCGTCGATCTGTGGGAGGAGAAGCACAAGACGGCGGACGAGCTGCACGCGGCCGGCCTGCGGAACGACGACGTCTACGATCGCAACATGGCGTGGAGCACGGAGGCGGCGCGCGTCATGCATTTTGACTTTGGCCGGGTGCGGATGAAGAAGCGCCGGGCGAGTGACGATGGCGATGGCCAAGGTGACAGCGACAGCGACAGGGACGATGATGGCGACGATGATGGCGACGGCGATGGCGACAACAATGGTGGCAGAGACAACAATGGCAGTGACAAAAAGGACGGCAACTGCGACGATGCCGGCAATGACAAAGCAGCGCAATGAATAGCGATACCCTCAATGACAGCATACGACGTAACGATGATCCATCATCTGGAGTCGATGCCTCATGGAGTAAAGCCGGCGAGTGATAGCTTCTTCCGAAAATGGCAATGATCACCATATAGGAGCACGTGATTCTGACGCTAATACCGTAATGATACTAGCGTGCCTATAGGTCCACTACCCGCTCGTATAAAACAGCCAATCACATCACACGTATTGCCGCCCGTACCCGTGCTTCTCCACTCTAGCCCTTCTGGTCCCTGCTAGATACAATACGACTATGGGATGGGGGTTTGGTGTGACGATCTTGGGTGAAGTTCTCTGGCCGGTCTACGGTGCTTGGCAGTTGTTGGTACTTCGCAGTTGTGCTTGTAGTGTTTGTTTTCTCGTTCGTCTCGAGTACGAGCTGTTTCTCTCTTTCTCTCCGTCTTTCCTTCTTGCTTTTTTTCTATCTTTTTTTCTCTGTCTTTTCTTCTGATTTATTTTCCTATTTTCCTCTTTTTTCTCTCTTTCCTACTCGTTCTTCTACTTGCTCGGCAAGCTCCGTAGCCAGTAACACATTCCTCAGTAGCACATATTGCGTAGTATCATCCTGCATTGAAGGATCGCATGCACGCGCATCCTCGAGAATCCCTCTTATGCCGGCAGGGCCATCCTTGCCCGGTCACACCAGTCTCTCTCTCTCGCTGCTGACGGTCTTGTCCTTGTCTGTCTCTATCTGTCTGCTGTCTCGCTGTCTCGCTTCTCGTATCGTCTTGTGCTTCCCCAGTTGTCACACCTCGCTCCATGCATGATGTGCTCGTGTGCCGCATGCTGCATCTCGTCACCTCTCTCTCTCCTCTCTCATGCCGCTTTTTCTTTTCCTTTTCTTTTTTTCCCTTTTTTTTTGTCTTTTCTTTTTCCCTTTATTTTTCCTCCTCCTTTTCCTCCTCCGTATGCACCCCCCTCTTTTCCTCATGCAATGCAGGTCCGCTCCTGTCCCTACGGTGTCCATCAACCTTCCGACGTCCCATCCGCAAGTCCTTTTCTCGCGCTTTAACCCTGCGCCGCCAGATTTGCACTAGTTCATCCGTCAATCTTTCCAACCTCCCCTCCCC
>JADHKN010000056.1:0-168153 GCA_019925475.1 Ophiostoma ips | reverse complement strand
TCTTTTTTTCTTTTTTTCTTTTTTTCTTTTTTTCTTTTTTTCTTTTTTTCTTTTTTTCTTTTTTTCTTTTTTTCTTTTTTTCTTTTTTTCTTTTTTTCTTTTTTTTCTTTTGCTTCTTTTCTCACTTTATTTTACTTACTTTCTCATCTCCTTTTTGAATTCTTGGTTTCTCGAGTTCTTCCTTTCCTTCATCCCATATCTAATTCAATCTACAAACAATTGTTTGCCTTTTCCAAGAAAGATCCCTCATCTGAAGTCATTCGTCAATGTGTAAGCTGTCGATGAAGCTGGTGCCCCACTTAATCTCATCTCATTCTCATCATCACCAAAACGACTCCCAAACAACGAATGAGTGACACGCTTCAACATCAGCACAACTGCCAAACACAGCTGCCATGTTTGCGTCTGATAATGTCGCGCTTCCGGACATGCTGTCGGCAGCAGACCGGCCACTGCGAAAACGGCGGAAAGCAAACACGGGCGGCGACATCGATGACATCCTCCCCGGGGAGGCTGCAGGTGAAGGCGGCGACGGCGACGACTGGGTTGACCACGATACGGCGAGCCTGGCCACGATCGACTCGGACCGGCTGCGAAACAGCCGGCCCAACCGATGGCGCGGCACGGCACGCCAGTGGCAGCGGCTGACGGAGATGGACCGCGCCGTGGTCGCGGGGCTGCACCGCACGCGCGACGGCGACCTGGCCGCGCACCTGTTTAACGCGTTCCACGTGAAGCGACGGATCGCAGAGGGGGAGGGGGAGAGGGAGGAAAACGACGGCGACGAGCCTGCGTGGCGGCCCAAGCCGTACTGGACGGCGTGGCCGCTGCGCGTGCGGTTCAACCCGGGCGTGTTTTCGCGCAGCACGCCCTATCGACGCAAGCACCACACACAGGCGGCATCGACATCGACCAAGACGCGCGGCGTCCCGGACAGATCCTTCCGAGCACGACCGCGAGGAGGAAAAGGAGGCGACCGGTTGTTCGATGGCCCCAGCGGCCCGCTGGCCGAGATGGTGACGGCGGCCATGCTGCGCGTCGCGCGGGAGCAGTTCCAGCAGCGGCAGCGGCGGCACGACCTCGACCCATCTGTGGTGCTGTCGGCCGACGATGAGGTGGCGGAGCAGGTCCTGCAGCCGACGGTGCGGCATCTGCTGGCGCAGGTCGACAAGGTGCTGCTGTTCCTGCACCGCACGCGCGCCGCCACGCCCGTGGCCAAGGAGTCGTGGTACATTTCACAGCGGCAGAAGCGCGAGTGGTATCGCCAGAACATCCAGCGGAGCGGCACGGCGGCGCACCGCGTCATTATGCAGCGGTTGCCACAGCCCAGCAAGAGACAGACGCGAACGTGGCCGAGTAATGAGGAGGAGGAGGAGGAGGAGGAGGGGGAGAAAGACAGCGAAAGCGAAGATGAGGACAGCGAGGAGGAGGAGGAGGAGGAGGAGGACGACGACGACGACGATGACGACGACAAAGCCGAAGATACGGACAAGGAAGCGGACAAGCAGAAAGAAAAGGAAAAGAAGAAGGAAAAGCAAACACCAATCCCCAGAGTCACCGAGATCAAGCCACCCTTTGTGCCGCATTCCCGGCCCGGCGGTGTCCAGTCATACCACGCTGCTTCGCCCGTGCCGACGCCCGTTGTCCCTCCGGCGCCCGGGCCGACACCATCGTCGCGACCACCAGCCAGCACGACGCCAATACGCCCACCCATGCCTCCTCTCTCCTCCTCCAAGAACCCGAACCGACGGCCAGGCAAAGACGCCGCGCGCCGGCCGGACGAGACCGAGGCGCAGTTCCTGGTGCGGCGCGCGCGCAGCGGCCATCGCCGCATTCCCGATGTCACGGCGGTCACGTCGGTGACGCCGACGGTGCAGAACACGCAGGGCGACGCGACGGCGGCCCTGTGGGAGACGGTGCTTAACAAGCACAGCCGCCTCGAGGCCAAGGTAGCGGCCCAGCGGACGGTTCCGCTGGCGGCCACGAATACGTCGGTACCAGCTGGCGCAGGCACGGGCGCAGCTACAGCCACTGCTACAGACACCACCACCACCACCACCACCACCACCAAAGAGACCGACCGACGCGGCACGACCATTGCGCGCTGGGCCCTGCGCGACTGGACCGACGTCGTCAGCGCGGCGGCGCTGAGCGGCGCGTTTGACGAGCAGGTGCTGGCACGCACGGCCCAGCGGTGTGCCGACCTGTTTGGGCAGAGCATGGCGCTGGCCACGATGGAGATGCCGGCGCGCGGTGATGTTCCACTGCGGCGGGCCGTCTACGCGCCGCGGAATTGTGGTGTGGCCCCGAATACAGCTCCAGCCGCCGCATCCCCCCCCGACAAAAAACACCACACCGCCGACGTCCTCGTGCGCCGCGCCTGGAGACAGCGGCGCGAGCGGCTGGCCCGGCGCGAGGCCATCATGGCTGCCGCTGTCCCTGCTGCAGAGCCGAGCGACGACGAGGGTGGAGAGGAAGAAGTAGCGGCAGCTGTGGCAGCTGCATCGCCGGCCGCACGCCCCCCACCAGGCCCAACGCTCCCTCGCAGCATCGCCGTTGTCCGCCGCCTGGCCAAGAACGGGCAGGCCGCCGTCTTCTACTGCCCGCGGCCGACGTGCGACCGGGCCGTCGAGGGCTTTGCGCGGCGGCAGAACGCGGTGCGGCATCTCAAGCTGGTGCACGGGCTGGTGGCCAACGCGGCGGACGTGACGCTGCCGAGCCGGGACGAGCCGGTGCGGCCGGTGTAGTGTGTCTTATTTGGTCGTATTCGTTCCATATTCTTTTTATTTTGTACAAACTACCCATCGTCGATCTCCTGCATCTCCCTGCCGTCTACCACAAGGTAAATAAATAATAAAATAACAGAACAAACATCTTCCTTTTATGTGCCATTTTTATAATATAACGAAACAATGCAGCAAGGGGAAAGACAAGAAAAAAAATACACAGATTATAAAAAACAAAACCCAACCCCCAAAACACCACCTACTCGCTCTTCTCCAGCTGCAGACTCCGTAACCGTGCCTCGGCCGTAATCACATCCAGCGCCTGCTGCACCTCCAGCACCTTGCGCACCTCGCCCAGCCAGTCGCGGCTCAGCGTCTTGGCCCAGCCCTTGAGGCTGTTCATCTCGCGCGCCGCGTCGTCCAGGCTGCCCTCCTCGAGGAAGGCCTGCGTGCGCACCAGGATCGACTCGACCTCGCCGTCGTCCGCGGGCATGCGCCCGACCTCAACCTTCTTGAACAGCACCTTGCTCAGCAGGTAGCTGGACGCGTGGCTGGCCACGCCCGCGTCCTCGGGCAGCAGCGACGCCTTGCGCACCTCGGCCGCCACGCGCCGGAACCGGTCAATCAGCTCCGCCGTCGACGCAATGCCGCGCTGGTACGCCGCCGGCGGGATCGACGCAATGGCCGCGTCCACCACCGGGTCGGCCGCCGCAATCTCCTTGACGGCCACCAGCTCGCGCACAAACGGACGCAGCACAGCTGAGGGACTCTCTTCGTCGGCCGCCAGCCGCGCCTTGACCGCGTCAATGGCCACGTGCAGCTGCTGCGCGCGCTGGCTCGCATCCACCACGTCCGTCCAGCCCGCCGTCAGCCGCTCCAGCTCGCTGACCTGCGCCGACAGCGCCTCCAGCTTGCCCAGCCGGCCCTGGCGCTCGCGCTCGACGCGCTGGCTCAGTTCGTCGGCAAACTGCTGCGTCAGCTGCACCGCCTGCTCCAGCAGCTTGTTCTGCAGCTTGCTGTCGCTCAGCTGCCGCTCGCGCTCCGTCGCTAGCTGCACGCGCGCGTCGTAGCTCGCCCGCACCCGCGCCATCTCCTCGTCAAACTCCGCCCGCCACTGCGCCTCCTGCGACGCCATGGCCGCCTCCACCCGCGCCAGCAGGTCGCGCGCCGCCTTGTCAAACGCCTCCGTGCGCGCCGCCACCTGCGCCGCCGCGCTGCTCTCCGCCGCCGTGCGGATCGCCCGCACCTTTTGGCCCACCTTGTTGACCTGCTCCTTGGCCTTGCCAATCGTCGACCCGTACTTGCTCGCCGCCTTGTCGGCGTTGATCACCGTGATGATGTCGTTGAGCAGGCGCACAATGTCCTGCACAACGGGCTCCTCCGCGTCGTTGACGCCCAGCGGGTCAATGGGCGACGCCGGCGGCCAGCGCGAGGGCTCGTCGACCTCGGGCGCACGGAAGGTGGTGGTGGTGGTGGTAGCGGCGGCAGCCGCAGGAGCAGGAGCAGCAGCAGCAGGTGCGACAGGAACAGCTTCGGCCTTCTTGATCGTCTCGGGCTTCACGGGCTCGGGCACAACAGGCTGGGCAGACGTCGCGGGCGACGCAGCAGACGACGACGACGACGTCGGCGACGCCTTCTTCTGGCGGGTCAGCTCGGGGTCGGCGACGCGCCACGAGGCGCCGCTCTGGGCCGGCACGCGCACATTGGTGCCGGTGTCGCGGGCCTTGGCCGACGACCGGTCGAAGCGCTTGCGGAAGTCGAGCTCCTCCAAGTACAGCACGGCCTGCTCGCCGTACGGCACGTACTCGGTGAAGAAGTCGTGGAAGTTGTCGTTGATGCGCGAGTACCACACGCCGCCGCCAAACGTCACGGCGCCCAGGATCGACAGCGTCAGGATGTAGTTGCGCAGCGTGCGGAAGAAGCCGCCCTTTCGCCGGGGCGTCGGCGGCGTGACGGACGGCGTGCTGGCGGCGGGGATGGAAGCGGCGGCGGCGGCGGTGACGGTCGACGGCGAGGGCGGCGTGGTAGTCGAGGCCGGCTGGACGGGCGGCTTGACGTCAGAGTAGAAGCGCTGGGGGTGGTGGTCAGAAAGCTATCCAAGCTTGGAGGGGGGGTCAAAAAAATAAAAAATAGAAGTGTGGGATCCCACTCGACCTACCTGGGCAGCACCGAGGTTGCGGCATTGGCGGACAGACAGAGCGGCGGCGGAAGCCAGAGGCCGGCTGCCGACGGCGCGTGCCGACAGCAAAGACGTGCGAAGCATTGTGGGTGGGTAGTCGGTAGTGGAGGCCGGAGGGGGGGGGAATCAAAGGGTCCGAGGAGGACGACGACGTCGGAGGAGACGGAAGACGGAATCGGCCGGGGAACAAGCAACAGGACCGGGGCAGATCAAGTCAGGCACGGCAGCGACAACACCAATACACTGACAGGGGGGGTCGGAGGGGGCGAACGAGTGGTGTTGTGCGATGCTATTGGGGCTCGCGTGGACGGAGAAGGCAGAGGAAGAAGTTTGTGTCGTCCGTGGAGGCAGTCAATCCGGCCGGTTTGGGCAGCCCATTCCCCCTGGTGGTCTTTTTTGGTGGTGCTATTTTGTGGATTATTTTTGCTATTTAGTTTAATGGCTGTTCGAAAATGTGACGGGTTGAGGGATAAAAGGCGTGGAGCGGCTCGGCAATGTGGGTATGAAAGCGAATAATTGGTTTATTCTTTCTACGAGTACTCGTACCTTGGATTGCGCATATCACGACAGGACACTTTAAGCTTTTCATGGGAGCAGCGAGAGCTGTGCCATTGTTTATATGATTTACTATGTATTTATGTATTACTAGTCGTTGAAGCACTGAGGTTGCTGGATCTGATTACATAAGCACCATGACGCAAGCAATTGCGAGGATGAAAAAAGAACAGAAAATGAAAACAATAAAGAGAACGGATCTGTCAACGAGAGAAGAAAAAAGAAGAGAAGTAGACCTCAACATAATAAATCGATATATGATATTCAGATATTATAAAAACTAGACTGCGTAGAAAAGGCAGAAAGCAAGCACCAGACGAGAAGATGAAGATGAGAAAAAAAAAGAAGAAAAAAAGAAGAAAAAAAGAAAAAAAAAGAAAAAAAAAGAAAATAGAAAACAAACAAAGCATCAGCAATACACCAGAACTAGACAGCGAATCTCCCTCGTGGATGGCCAGTCTATGGTTGTCCGTTCCACCCCCGCCGCTCTCGCCCCGTGTCGTCGGCCTCGAGGTGCCCGTCGTTACCGTCCGCCCGCCTCTGCATGTCTATTAAAGACGGCACCCCGAGCCGTATGCCGCCCTACATCACGTGCAGGCGCCTGGCTGCTGTTGCTGCGGCCTCCTCCCTAACAGCCGCACGGCCCGGCAGTCTGCGTGCTGGAGCTCTCAGGCGCCAAACTGACGCCTGGCCGCTGGCCCGGCCGCGCACCGCCACGGCCGCCCGGGCCACCGCTGCCCTGGTCGGTCGGCAGCTTCTTTGCTATCGCGGTGAACAGCTCGGTGACGTTCTCGGCCGTCTTGGCCGACGTCTCGAAGAACAGGAGGCCGGCCTCCTTGGCGTAGGCCTCGGCGTCGGCCGTCGCAATGGCGCGCTTGTCGGGCTGCTCGGTGACGAGATCGAGCTTGTTGCCGGCGAGAGCAATGATAATGTTCTCGTTGGCCTGGCGCTGGAGTTCCTTGACCCAGGCCTTTGCCTTGTCGAGGGAGGACTGGTGGACTGTGGTTAGCATGGCGGACGGGCGGACGGACCAAGACGAACGAACGCTATATAGAATATAGATAAATATAGACAGAGGGAACCTACTGCTTGCGTAATGTCGTAGACAACCACGGCGCAGTTGGCGTTGCGGTAGTACATGGGGGCCAGCGACTTGTAGCGCTCCTGGCCGGCCGTGTCCCAAATCTCAAACTTGACGGTTGTGGTCTCGTCGAGCGAGATGGTCTGTGTTAAGAAGGCGGCACCGATGGTGGACTCGCGATATGAATCGAACTGGTCTTTGACGAAGCGCAGGACAATAGAGCTCTTGTTTTGTTAGAGCAAATGCAAAACAACAACGGACAATAACGGACGAACAGGCCTACCTTTCCCACGGCAGACTCGCCGAGCAGCACGAGCTTGAACTGGGCAAAGCGGTTGCTCAGACCGCGTGCGCCGGCAGGACCACGAGCAGCCATTGTGAAGATGAGGGGGGGGAAAGAGGATAGCGGAGTAGCGGAGGGAATGGAGAGAACGGAGGGCACGGAGCAGATGCCGATAGCGAGGCACGTCCTGTCGATCAGGCTCGGCGATGACGATGCTGGGGGGTTAAGGCGACAACGGTTGATGGCCGGTTGCGCTGGGACGACGGTGGTGATGGATTTAAAAGCAAAAAGTCGTGTGTGGCAGCTGCCGATACACGATGGGCGATGGATCAGAAAAGTCGACGGTGGCGGGGAGACAGACGACGCGGCACAGATCGGACGTTGCGGTTTGGCGAGGCAGAAATTCTGGCGTGTAGGTAAGCACAGGCGGTTTTGGTGATGGCGGGCGGAGGCAAGGCAAGGCAAGGCAAGAGAGAAAGAGATAGATAGCGAAAAGGGCAGGTGCGTCAAAGTGGTGGCGCTGGGATGACGGCCACTGACGGAAGCGGCAACAGCGTCTCAGGTGGCGCCTGCCTACGACTACGAGTACTCGTACTCCTACTCCGTCTAGGCACGCCCCCTTTTGCAGTGCACGTGATGACAGCACCTGAGGGTGAGGGTCCCGAAGCTGTCGAGTGGGGTCCAGACCGGGCCTGTGTGGCCAATCACACGCACCACTGCCCTCTGGTGACGACAGCGTAGGGAGCTCAAACTGCACTACGTGTTCGCGGTTGCTGTGTAATCTTTTGATTGCATATCTGGGGACCCCCATCGCGACATCCAGCACAACTCTCTGTTCACCCCCATTTAACGAGCTACCAGACACCTCTACATCCTGCATACATCCTGTCCAACGTTGCCTGGCTTCCAGTTTGTCCTACTTTCAAAGAGCCGTTCTGCCCTCCACAACAGCTTGCAGCGGCTGCTCTGGTTGGTCCCCCTCTTCGATATCGATATCGACGCATCGACTGATTGACAACATCGACACATCGACACGTCTCCCCTTTGACCGCCATCGCTGCACACACACACACACACCCTCCCCAACCGCCGCCATGGCTCTCCCGTTCCGCGACATCAACGTCCAGGTCGCGCCCGACTGCTACATCTTCAAGTCGCCGTCCACGCCCGACGCCCCCGCCCTGACCGTTGACCGGCCCACGGGCGAGGTCCGGCTCAGCGATGCCGCCCTGCTCTCGGGCAAGCGCGTCACGCGCACCAGCAGCGTGCGCGGCATTCTCGGCATGATCCAGCTGCGCCTCGACAAGTATGTCATTGTCATCACCAAGGACGAGCACGTCGGCCGCCTCAAGGGCCACATGGTCCACCGCATCGTCGACGTCGACTTCCTCAGCGTGCACGAGCGCGGGCTGCGCGACCCGGACGAGGACCGGTCGCTGGCGCTGCTGCGCAGCTTCCTGAAGACGGCGCCCATGTACTTTTCCTACACGCTCGACCTCACCAACAGCTTCCAGCGCCAGGCGGCCCAGCAGGACCAGGCGGCGGCGGCGGTCGGGTCGTCGGCAGCGGCCCTGGCGCCGCTGTGGATGCGTGCCGACGACCGCTTCTTCTGGAACCGCTTTGTGCAGTCCGACTTTATCGAGTTCCGCCACCGCGGCGCGCGCGGCCTGCCCGGCCCGCAGCCCGGCATCGACCCCTACATCCTGCCGGTCATCAACGGCATGCTGGAGATCCACCCGACGGCGTTCCGCGGGCGGCCGCTGACGCTGGCGCTGATCACGCGGCGCGCGCGGTTCCGGGCGGGCACGCGCTTCTTCTCGCGCGGCATTGACGAGGAGGGCCACGTGGCCAACTACAACGAGACGGAGCAGATTGTCGTGCTCAACGACACGGGCCGCAGCAACATGGGCAGCTTTTCGGCGTCGGCGGCGGCGGCGGCCACGGGCGGCGGCGCGGCCGGGTCGACGCTCAAGACGCAGCCGCGCGAGGACACGCAGGTGCTGTCGTACGTGCAGACGCGCGGCAGCGTGCCCGTGTTCTGGAGCGAGATCAACAACCTCAAGTACACGCCGCACCTGGTGGTGCGCGGCGACAGCCGCGGCCTGGAGGCGGCGCTGCCGGCGGCGACGGCGCACTTTAGCGAGCAGGTGCGCATCTACGGCGACAACTACCTGGTGAACCTGGTCAACCAAAAGGGCCGCGAGCGCCTGGTCAAGGAGGCGTACGAGAACATGGTGCAGACGGCCAAGCGGGCGGCGGCGGCGGCTGCCAGCAAAACCGGCCTGGACCGCGTGCACTACATCTACTTTGACTTCCACAGCGAGACCAAGGGCATGCGGCTCGACCGCGCCAAGCTGCTGCTGGACCAGATGCACGACGCGCTGCTGGCGCAGCAGTACTTTAGCGCCGTGTCGTCGTCCATGTCGTCGTCCGCGTCCGTGGCGACATCGGCGGGCGGCGACCGGCTGGAGGCGCGCAACCTGCAGACGTCGGTGGTGCGCACCAACTGCATGGACTGCCTGGACCGCACCAACGTGGTGCAGAGCATGCTGGCGCGCTGGACGCTGGAGCGCATGTTTGCCGACCTGGGCCTGATGCCGCGCGGCGGCACGCTGGTCGACCAGGACCCCGTGTTCGAGGAGCGCTTCCGCAACCTGTGGGCCGACAACGCCGACCGTGTCGCCCAGGGCTATGCCGGCACGGGCGCCATGAAGACGGACATGACGCGCCTCGGCAAGCGCACCAAGCTGGGCGCCCTGCGCGACGGCCAGATTGCCATTACGCGCTACTGCCTCAACAACTTTTTGGATGGCCCGCGCCAGGACGCCTTTGACCTGTTCCTCGGCGCCTACGCGCCCACGGCGTCGGCGGCGTCGTCGGCGTCGGCGTTTGTCTTTGCCGACCGCCGGCCCGTGCTGATCCAGGCCGTGCCCTACGTGCTGGCCTTTTCGCTCTTCCTGCTCATGGTCGGCCTCTTCACGCGCCGCCTGCCCGACGCCGCCGTGCTGCCGCTGCGCATCTTCTTGCTCGTCTGGGCCCTCGTCGCCGCCTACAGCTTCCACTTTATCCTGCGCAGCGGCGAGCTGTACGTCAACTGGCCCAAGCTGGTGCCGCGGCCGGCGTCGGCCGACGACTACCGCGAGGCCATGGCCAAGGCGCGCAAGGACAAGCTGCTGGGGCCGTTTGTGGTGCGGCACGAGCGCGGCCTGAGCGCGGCGCGGTACATGAGCGCAGAGGAGGGCAAGAAGAGGATTGAGTAAGGTAAGGGGGTGGTTGTTGTTGATGTCGTTTGAGTGTGCTGGCTTAGTAAGCAGTGTACGATGGGCGGCGGCGGGCGGCTCTTTTGCTTCTTTTTCGTCGCGGCTCGGCTGCTGTTCTTTGGTGTTGTCTATTTAATTCGAGTTGCTCGTCGTCTAGCACTTTTTCTTTTGTCATTACACTTTTTCTTTTGTCATTATTTGGAGACGTGATTGTAGCGAGCGTGGGATATTGTTTGTAATTAGTTTGAGCTATTCTCGAGATAATAATCTAGAATTATAGATTTCAAGATGACTAACATGATGACAAATAATGCGGTCTTGGGTATTCGGAGGAACCAACAGTAAAGACAAAAGAAAGAGAATGAAGGCAGCGTCATCGCGACGCTGCAAACGCCGTCGTGCTATGCAATGGAAAGCAAGAGATGAAAGGGGAAAGGAGGGAATAAAGGAAGATATGGGAAAAAGGAAGGAATAAAAGAAGAAAGAGGGGAAAAGAAAAAAAAAGAAAACGAAAAGCCAAAAAAAAAAGAAAAAAGAAAAAAAAAAAACATCACAACCACAACACCCACCGCACGCCCGTCACCACCCCCTGGTACGTCCCAAACAACACCCGCGCAATCATCACCACCAGCCACACAAACCACATAAAGCCCACCAGCATCCACTCCACCGTCAGCCACCCCGCCCGCCGCACCCACCGGAACCGCCGCCGCCGCCGCCGCAGCATCTGCTCGATCGTGTCCTCCACCTGGATCACGTGCAGCCGCTGCACCGCCACCAGGTCCTGGCTGACCAGGTCCGCCTCGTCCGCCGCCTTGCGCGCCAGGCTCGACAGGTCGCCGGCCACGCGCGACCGCAGCGTGTCCAGCCGGCCCCGCAGCGCCGGCATCGTCGTCGTCGAGAACTGCTCTGCCGACACCTGCCACGACCGCCCCGACCGCAGGATCGCGCTGCTCAGCACCTGCGCCGCCAGCGGGTACAGCTCGACGTGCCGCACCGGCCGCCGCGCCAGCTCCGCCGCGTTGTTCGTGCTGTACGCCGCCAGGGCCGGCCACGTCAGCACCTCGCTGTCGCCGCGCGCCACCACCTTGCGCCGCACCCTCGGCTCGTTGGCGCGCCGGGCCAGCTCGCGGGCCAGCACGGCCGAGCTGTAGAGGGAGGCACGCCGCCGGGCCAGCTCGCGCCGCGACAGCGAGCCTTCGTTGTTGCGGTAGGCCGGCTGCGAGATTGACCAGCTGCGGTGGCCCGACTTGGCCAAACCGCCGCCGTTGCCGCCGCCGTCCGACGACGCTGGCACCGACAGCTTCCGCTCCGCCGTCGGTGGCGGGCTCGGGGGCTCCTCCACAGACGGGAGCACGTGACCGGCCGCATTGCTGACACGGCGCGACCGGCTCGGCTCGCTCTCCGACATGTCCGAGTCCAGCATGGTGCCCGCCCGCTGGCTGTATGGGTAGCCGGCCGGCTGCAGCAGACTCGTGTCGCCCGTGCCGTGGCCGCCGGGGAACGAGGAGTCGCCGACGTCGATGCGGCGCGGCTTGAGGTGGTCGAAGCGCGCCGACCGCCGGCTCGATGGCCGGGACAATGGGCCGGGCGACGGCGAGAGGTGCGACTGGCTCTTCTGGTCCTGGCCGCCGCCGCCGCCGCCGCCGCCAAACGTGGGCATTACATCGAGGTAGTGCTTCTCGCCGGGCTTGGCTGCCGTCTGTGTCTGCGTCGTGGCCGCTTTGTCCGGCCAGTCGGTCGCCATGGACTGCGACCGCGAATGCCGCGCCGTCTTCCGCGACCGGCCCCGCAGCGTCAGCTCGCCGCCGTCCGAGTCGTCCGACGACGACGACGACCCGGACTCGTCCGGTTCCGCGCCCTCGTACAGGGGCTCGCTGCCGTCGCGGCGCCAGAACATGTCGCTGACCTTGGACACGCCGCTCCGCAGCATCGTGTCGAAGCGCGGGCCGTTCTTGAAGATGCCGCGCAGCGTCGACGTCGTAGATCCGCTGCCACCGCTCTCGTCCGTCCGGTGCCGGTTGAGGCCGCCGGCACCACTGCCACGCGCGTGGCCATCCGACGTGTTTGTGTGCGAGCGCGAGAGGCTCTTGGTGCTGGTGCTCGTCGTCATCTTGTTCATTTCGCCGCCCACGGATGGCGTCGCCGTGATCGGCGCGGACTGGTTCTCGGCAATGTCCTGCTGCGACAGAGGCTGAGGTTGCAATTGTGTATGCGTAAAGGCAGACGAGGCCAGTAGCAGGTCGTCTCTCTCCTGGGAGCCGCGGTCGAAACCCGAGCTGTTTGTGCGCTCGCGCTCGCGCTCGCGCTCCCGCTCGTGACTGTGGTCCCGGAATATGTGCTTGACTTTGCGGAACCGGCTCGACGGGGGCGATGTCGCGCGGCTGGGCGGCGGCGATAGGTCGCTTCCCAGTACAAACGACGGCACGGTGCTCTCCTTGGTGGCTGGCCGCAGTTCCGGTGACGTCTGGCGCGATGAGTCGTAGTCCAAGGACCACCGTCGGCTGCCTGACTGGATATCAAGGCCTGGCCGAGGGGGGGTGTTGACAACTCCGGGAGCAGGGGGTATGGGCATGGTAGTTGGAGTCTTCATTGCCGACTCAGCCTTGGCAGGAACAAACGCACCCGTCTGCCCGTTGCCATTGCCGGACAATGAGCCGGCAGAAGTAAGCCGCGCCTGGGTCTTCGGGTCGCCCAGAAGCGCAGGCGAGCTGGTCGTTTTGCCATCCTTCTCTGCACCACCATCAAGTGCGGCTTTGTTGCGCAGACGACTCGTAAAAGGCCGGTCGGCATTGTTGCCGGTACCCGCGCCGTCCATTGTCCGCCGATCCGGCAGTCGCCGCTCCATATCCGAGTCCGACGTGTCGGAGAACGAGCCCCGTCGTAGCTTGTAGACGTCATGGTTCTGGAAGGAGCTGCCGTGGCGGTGATGGTATGACCGCAGCTCGTTGAGTTTCTGTCGTGCGCGCTGTCGCGTGGACCCGCGGTCGCCATCGGCATCGCCCGTCTCCGGCGAATCGGGCAGCGGTTGCCCGGTGGAAGGATCTAGAACTTGTGTTGAAGACGAGAAGGCCAGGCTTGAGTTGGGGGAAGCGCTCTCGTCGACAACACGCTGCGACGCAGGCCGGTAGAGGCTGGGGTCTTGTGGGAAGACACGCCGCCAGTGGCGGTCCTCGACGAGCATCTTGTTGTCACCCTGCTCGAGCCAGTACACGTCGGCGAGCATGTCGGCAGGGTCGATGACCCAGTCTACGCGCGGCCGCTTCGGCTTGGGCAAGCCACCCTGCCCTGCTGACCGGGAGCCGGGCGTGGCAGAGGCCTGCATCGCCGCGGTGAGTGCATCGGCGCTGGCAAAACTCGGCAGCACAGGGCCGCCTGGCGTACGGCTCTGCCCCGTGGCCGCCCACTTGGCCACCTCGTCTACCCACTCGGCTGCTTTTGCCACATCACCAAAGCCCTGGGCTTGGCCGTCGATGGTCTTTCGCTCCCGCACCCGGACCTTGCGGTTGCGGATGTACTGGAGCGGGTTGTAGGCGCGGCCAAGGCGGACCGGACTCGCGGCAGCATCGCCACTACTGGACCCTGGGCCGGAAAAGGGTTGGGACGAGGTGCTGGACGCGGTTGGAGGCGACGAGAGACTGGCGGACCGGCCCTTGGCCGTCGTGGGTGTAGCTTCTGGCGTCAACGGCGGGATGAGCTCGAGTAGGCGGCGCTGCTGACCCAGCAGCTCGAGGTAGTTTTTGGCCTTTTGCGCCCGTGCAAGCGTAGACGGTGAAAAGAGGAAGCGGAAGCCATCCGAGCTTCCATCGCCAAGACGGTCAAAAGCCGGCTGCAAGGTCCCACCGTAGCCGACACGCGGGCTGGTGCCAGCGCCGGTACTGGTGCCGGTGCTGGTCGGGTTCGGGCCTGAGACGGCGCGACTGCCTGGTGGCCGGTCAGACCGAGAGCCCGTGTTAGGGGACAGTGTTCGCGAGATCCGTCGTTGCTGCTGCAGCTGCCGGAGGAGACTGCCGCCGACAGCGCTATCTGGAGCAGGTGCAAGGCGCGGCGGCAGCTGCTGGGACACACTCCGCTGGAAGACCATGCGGCGCGACTCGCTGAGGTTGAGCGCCATATTGACAATCTGCGCAGAGTCGATGTCGAGGCTCTGGGTTGCCGGCTGTGATGTTGATGTTGCTGGCCGCGAGGCAGTCGTGGGTGCTGCCGCAGCGGTCGGCGCAGAGGGTGCCGCCGCTTTGCGAGTCCGCCTGTTCTCTAGCGTGGCCTCGGCGGACGGCTCGCGCCGTCGCTTCTCGGGAGTCTGTGGCACGGCCAGCATGGTGTTTGCCCCGCGACTGCTGCTTCTCGCGCGGTCCCGCTCCTGATCCCGATCTCGGCCTCGTTCACGGTCCCGATCTCGGTCCCGGTCACGGTCCCGATCTCGGTCCGATCCTTGTGCCTCGCGACGGCCGCTAGAGCGTGCGCGCGTCGGGGCGGCATCGCCATGGCCTGCATCGTGGCCGGTCCAGCCGCCGCTCAGCGGATCGTTGAGCAGAAAGGCGCTGCTCGACCGGTTGTGTCGGTGGTTGCCGCGGTGGCTGGCACGGGGTGGCCGCGGCGGTTCGGGCTCGCGTCGTGCATGGTGTGTCGGGCTTGTAGGCGAGGGGCGAGAAGAACTGGCGTGAGTGTAGGGCGTAGACGTAGTCGTGGCTTGCTCCGGGTGGGTGTCGGCGTCAACATGTGTCGTGGCCGAGGCGAGGGAGCTGCTGCCTGCAGAGCTCACGCTGCGTCGGGATGGGGGGCCACCGTTGCCGGCACCCGAGGCATGCCGTGGCCGGGGCGGCTGTAGCGAGTGAGACGCCTCGCGGGGTTCGGCCATGGGATGTTCTCACGATCGTCGGGCGCCAGCAAAGATGGGTTGGGTGTTTTGGAGGTCGTGATGAGGAAGATCAAAGGGTCGAGCGGATGCTGGGGTCGAGACAGTCAATAGAGCGAGATGAGTGGATCCATGTCCAAGAAATGAGAGCAGCAAGGTGGCTAGCAAGAACAAGAGGTGACGTTCATCATTATCACAGGCGGTGAAGGTTTGGGTTTCTTGGTGGAGGAGGTTTGTGGAAATGGTTTTGGGTGAAGAGTGTCGAGGAACGAACGGGTCAAACGCGCCGGTGTGGTGACGAGGCGAGAGATGCGAGGCTGTGCAGCCGGAGCTCCCTCGATGAGAGCAAATAGGTCGCTGTTTGTTAAGCGAGGAGGGTGACGGAAAAAGACAAAAGCTGATAACCAAAATTGAAGAAAATGGCGATGCGACGACGGCGACGGCGATGACGGCGATGTTGAGTTTAGCTTTGACCAAAGTCGAGTTGTATTTACCTCACTCGGCAACGAGGCCCGTGCTAGGGGAGCAGGGTGATGACGAAAAGGAGGCGATTTGGGTGGGAATCGGGCCAGGTGACGGCGAAAGGGGAACAAAGGAGAACTGGAGAATGAGGACGGAAAATAGGGCAAATCGACGCACACAGCAGATGCAGGAACCGCGCCTCACCAGTTCGGTTTCACGTGTATTACTACGAGTCTGACTGATGGCGCAAAGTGTACGAACGCAGGGAAGCTGCGACCAGCCGAAGCGGCAAGAGATGCAGGTCGTCGCTTCCCTGCCAGGCAGGCAGGCCAGGCAGGTGCCAAGGCTGAAGTATCGAAGCCCGAGCTGGTGCGGAGTTGCAGGCGCGTGATTGGCCTGCGCCGGGCACATTCTTACATGCTCTGGCGCTCTGGCGCATGGCTCCAGGGGAGGAGCGCGCGAAGATCCAACCCTGGGCGGGGAAGGAACCGCTATCAGGCCATTTTACGGCACCTACGCTGTAGCCGAGTGAGGTAGCCCAATAACAGTGGGTCCGAGATGAGTAAGTGTTGTCTGGGCATCTCGTATCCACAGTACAAGGATGATGGACATGAAGAATGAGATGAAAAGAAATAATGAGATTTCGTGAGGTTAAAGATGGGACAGATCTTTCAAATTGACTGGTACTAGATACGTGATATGTTGGGAATATGAGCTGTAACAACGAGCAAGATATGAAAAGGGCGATGCAGTGAAGCCGACTGACGGCGAGTCATGGAAAAAGGGGGGAAAAAAAGGAAAACACAAGAAAAAAAAGAAAATCACAAAAAAGAAAAAAGAAAAAAAATCAAACCCAGAAACGCCTACTGGAATGAGACTTGTCGTCGGGGACTACCACATAGAATTAGAAAACCGTCACGGCACTCACAAACCCGTTGCGCAGCACCTCAAACACAAGCCCCGGGAAGCCATAGAGCGTTGTCGTCGACTCCTCGGCCCCCTTGACGCCGCGGACGCTGCCGGAACCGCCGTGGTCGCCGCCGCCCCCGCCACCAATGACGCGCTGGCCCTCCTCCCAGCCGCCGAGCAGCTCGATGCTGCTGCCCGGACTGTCGCCCCAGCCCCGGTTCAGCACCATGCCGCGCTGCCGCTGCCGCGCCTCGTCGTCCGACGCGTAGATGGACTTCCACTCGTTGTGCAGGTGCTGCTCGATCTGCGCAAACGGCGTCTCCGAGTTGACGACGACGGGCTTGTCGTTGTTGTCCTCGACGTACGCAATCGACCAGCGGCAGCGCCGGTGCCGGTTGAAGGGGTAGGACCCGGGGATGTTGCCGTGCAGGACCACCTTGGTTGCGACCAGCCGGTCGGGGGCCTCGGTCCGCAGCGCCGGCGTCGGCGGCATGTGGCTTGCACTGCTTCCGCCGGCGTCGGCACCCGCTGCTGCTGCTTCTGCTGCTGCTACTTGCGACGGCGGTGCCCGGGACGGGGTGGTCGGCGTCGACACGAGCACGTCGAAGCCGAGGTAAAAGTAGTTGAAGAAACACTCGCCCGAGACGCGCCCCGTGATGAACTCGTCCTCGATGGCCTCCTCCTCGCCGTCCTCGTCCGATGACGCCGTCGGGATCGACGACTGGTCCGTGTCCGTCAGTGTTTCATCGCTGCGGCGGTATCCGTTGTGGTGGTGGGGGTGGCCGTGGGGGTGGTGGTGACGGTGGTGGTAATCAAAGGCGTTGGGCCGCGAGCGGCTGCTGCTGGCCGTGCGGATCTTGTGGATGTACATGCGCTGGTCGTTCTTGCGGTAGATGGCGTCGGGCGGACCGAGCTCGCTCACCAGGTCCTGCGGTGTCGTCTCGCCGAGCGTGATCCAGCACGACGACGCCGACGACTGTGATGCTGCTGCGCCTATCGGTGACGATGGTTCGGCAGTGGCACTGCCGTTCCCGTTCGTCGGGCCGGTGGCGGTAGGCGACGCGCCGGCCCAGCGGCGAAACAGCTGCAGCTTGCCGCCGCCGTGGATCTTGACGAGCGACACCTCGTCGGGGGACACGTCCTTGCCCTTGGCCACCGGCCCAAACGATTTAATGGCCGGCAGCACTTCTGTCCACAAGTTGTCGCGGGCCTGGGCCCACGAGTCGCCGCTGAAGACGGCCATGGAGATGGCCGACAGGTTGTTTGGCGTCGACAGGAGCGACACGACGTCTTTCTCTGGAGAGTAGGCCGACGGGGCCATGGGGAACGTAAAGGCAACGCCGGGGTAGCTGAGCACATAAGTGCCGGTACTATTGGTGCCTGTGGCGTCCTCTGCCGGCGGAACAAACTCGCCGTCATAGGTCGGGCCAAGGAAGCGCGAATAAATGTGCCGGAACGTGGGCCCGCCCGACTGTGTATGCACCGTCTCGCCGTTGGTCTCGGTCGGCTTGACCAGGTCGCGGTCCTTGTTCTTCTCGCGGAAAAAGATGTGGTTCTTGGTAAAGTCGAGCACCTCAATCAGCCGCAGGCGCTGCTCCGGGCCATCGAAGCGAAGCCGGAGGCCGTTGGCCGGCAGGGTCAGGATGACGGGGTCGAGGATGGGGTCGGAGGGCGAGTAGATGAGGTCGAGCTTGGGGAAACGCTGCGGCTCGGCCTTGAGCCGCGTCAAGATGTCATGCAGCGAAGCACCGAGGACTGTGTGTGTTAATACGACGGAACAGGAGACTCTCAACCTGTAGATTGCCTACCAAAGAATCCCAAGGCCCGGCCGGGGTAGAGCTGCGCCGTAACGAGGGACATGATGGCGGAGTGAGTCATGAAGTCGGAGGATGATGTTGGCAAGGCTGGAGTCGAGACTGTTGGAGATCTGCAAATGACAGACAACACAGATGGGAGACAGTTGGTCGCCGTTGTTGTTGTCGTCGTTGTCGTCTGGAACAAAGAACCCCTTCAACGGTCCATCGGCTGGAGGGATGGAAAAGGCGGCAAACAACAAGTCTGCGGTATCGTTTGACGACAACTATAAATATGGTATGATATGAGGGGTATCTGATAAACAAAGCGTAAAGAGACACCTCAGGCTCGTGGTTTGTACATCGGTCTGTCGGCGTCCTGGCCACGATGATAAGGCGCTCAGGCGGGGCACGATGGCTGATTGCGATAGTGCTGCAGAGACGTCATATGGCCTGTGGAGACCCTTGCTAGCCTAGTCTAGAGTCTAGCCTCAGGGGACGACCGCAAGCGGCACTTGACAAGCAGTGGGGCAGCCAGGCACCAGCAGCCAATCACGCGCTTGTGCTGCCGATGACATAAGCCAGAAACGCCGTTGCCGGGTCAACAAGGTTGCGCGCCACACAACGCCACATCCCACAGGGCCCTGTTGACTAGCGCTCTCACCAAAAATGTCAACAAGCCCACCGCTTGTCGGGTACGAGCGACAAGGGTCCAAGCGGTCTACGACGTACCAACTGCAAAAACACACACAAACCGCACGCTCAGACATCCGTGGCCTGCTTCCCTGCCCGATCCCCTGCACCTACATCATCATCGACACGTGAATCAAGGCGGGCAAACGCGTTAACCACGACATCACACGCTTGCTCTGCGCGTCTTATATTTTGAGTTTTTTTTCTTGTTTATTAATTGAATAATATATCACCACCGACACTGGTCGTGTCAAGACGACTCGATCTCGACTTCTACGCTGCTCGGCAGCATCATCCCCCTCCCTCCCACATCACAATGACCAACCCTAGCAGGGAACCCTCGTCGCGGAGGACGACAAACACATCGACTACCATGTCCGGCCTGCGGTCGGCCAGTGGCACCAGCGGCATCGCGCGTCCGGGCGTGCGACAGACCGCCACAAAACGCGTCTCGACACGGCAGCAGCTGACCACCGCGTCCCTCATGTCGGCCACGCCTTTGGGCTCGCGCATCGGACGCGCTGGCGCCGCCTCCCCCGCAGAGTCGCTCCTGTCGTCGGCCACGGGCACCAAGCGCAAGGATCGCGAGTTTGAGGGCCCGGCCACGGCGGGCTTGTCGCCAGCAGACCCGGCCGGCTCGGTCGTTGTCTCGTTGGCAGAGGAAACCAACATCAACGTGGTGGTGCGGTGTCGCGGACGCAACGACCGCGAGGTGCGCGAGAACAGTGCCGTCGTGGTCAACACGGACGGCGCCAAGGGCAAGACGGTCGAGCTCATGATGGGCCCCAACGCGCTGAGCAACAAGACGTACAACTTTGACCGCGTCTTTTCGCCCGCCGCCGACCAGGCCATGATCTTTGACGACGTCGTGCGGCCCATCTTGGACGAGGTATTTACTGTACACAATCGCCGCGCGCTTCTCCATGGACACTGCTAATGAAATTTTCTGTTAGATGCTCTCCGGCTTCAACTGTACCATTTTCGCCTACGGCCAGACGGGCACGGGCAAGACATACACAATGTCGGGTGACATGAGCGAGACGCTCGGGCTCCTGACGGACGCGGCGGGTATCATCCCGCGCGTGCTGCAGGCGCTCTTCAACACGCTCAACGCCGAGGACAACGAGTACGCCGTGCGCTGCTCGTTCATCGAACTGTACAACGAAGACCTTCGCGACTTGCTGTCGGCCGACGCCGACGCCGGCAGCAGCACCAAGCTCAAGATCTACGACGACAACTCCAAGCGGGGCCACGCTACTACCATGGTCCAGGGTATGGAGGAGCGGCACCTGGCGTCGGCCGCGGACGGCATCAAGCGGCTGCGCGAGGGCAGCTTGCGGCGGCAGGTGGCGGCGACCAAGTGCAACGACCTCAGTAGCCGGAGTCATACGGTGTTTACCATTACTGTGCAGACCAAGCACGTCACCGAGACGGGCGAGGACTACTTCAAGACGGGCAAGCTGAACCTGGTGGATCTGGCCGGCAGCGAGAACATCCAGCGGTCGGGCGCCGAGAACAAGCGCGCGGCCGAGGCCGGGCTCATCAACAAGAGTCTGCTCACGCTCGGGCGCGTGATCAACGCGCTGGTCGACCGCACGGCACACGTGCCGTACCGCGAGTCCAAACTGACGCGGCTGCTGCAGGACTCGCTGGGCGGCCGGACCAAGACGTGCATCATTGCGACGATCTCGACGGCCAAGAGCAACCTGGAGGAGACGATCTCGACGCTCGACTACGCCTTCCGGGCCAAGAACATCCGCAACAAGCCGCAGGTCAACCAGCTGGTCAACAAAAAGACGCTGCTGCGCGAGTTCACGGCGGAGATTGAGAAGCTGAAGAGCGACCTGATTGCCACGCGGCAGCGCAACGGCGTGTACCTGCCCAACGACACGTACGAGGAGATTACCGTGCAGAGCGAGTCGCGCCGCATCCTGTCGGAAGAGCAGGCGGCCAAGATCGAGACCATGGAGGCGAACCTGCGGCACAAGCTGCAAGAGCTGCTGGAGCTGACGGGCAACTTTATGGACCTCAAGAAGGACAACGAGGGCACAAAGCTCGAGCTGGGCGAGACCAAGGAGCTGCTGGACCAGACCGAGCTGGTGTTGGCGGCGACGCGCAAGTCGCTGGCCGACGAGGAGTACGTGTGCGAGGCCCACCGCGCGACGGAACAGAAGCTGGCGACGATTGGCAGCGAGCTCATCTCGACGCTGGGCCGCACGGTGCACGACATCAGCGGCCTGCGGGCCAAGAACCGGCGCAAGTCGGACCTGCAGAGCATCAACCGCAGCACATGGGCCGGGTCGCAGGCCAAGGTGTCCAGCATCACGACGCTGGTCGAGTCGCGCATCCTGGACCTGAAGGAGTCGCAGGAGGCGCACATTTCCAGCATCTCGCAGCGCATGCAGAACTTTGTCGAGGAGGGCCAGCAGAGTCTGGCGTCGACGCAGGCGCTGCTGGACGAGAACCTGGCGTCGTTTGAGGAGTCCAAGCAGGGCTTGCTGGCGCAGCAGAGTGCCTCGAAGGAGGAGATGGGCCAGATGCTGCAGGAGATCCGGGCGGTGCGCGACCACATCCAGGACCGCGTGGGCGAGAGTCTGCGGACGATTGCGGCGGCGGCCGAGCGCATTGCCGACGACGTGCTGAGCGAGCTGACGGCGTTCCACGGCCAGTTGCAGACGTCGTACAGCGACCTGGGCCACGACTGCACGGGCATCTTTGAGGAGCTGCTGGCGCACATGGACAAGCAACGGACCGAGTCGGAGGCACTGCGGAAGCAGGTCGAGGCGGCCGGCCGCGCTGCCGTGGCGTCGAACACGACGGTGGCGGCCCAGATCGAGGAGGCGCTGGCGGAAGAGCGACAGCAGGCGGCCGAGGAGCGACAACAGCTGCTGGCGCAGTTCAGCAGCCTCATTGCGGCGCAGGCCGACGCGCAGGACAAGAGACGCGCGGCCAAGGCCGACGCCATCCGGTCCCGGATCACGGGGGCCAGCACGGTGCTGGGGGCCGACCTCGACAGCTATGCCAAGGGCATGGGCGCCTGGAACGCGACGGCGGACGCGTACGTGCAGAGTGCGACACAGTCGCGGGATGCGCTGCAGCAGAAGCTGGCGGACGACTGGGCCACGGCCGAGGGCCAGAGCCAGTCGATCCAGACCACGACCAAGTCAGTCAACGCCGAGACGGTGCGCGTGGTGGACGAGCAGATCCGGGACTTTGACGGCAAGATGCACGACCTGGACGCGCTGGTGACGGGCGCCGAGGCGTGCAACAGCAAGCACGTGGACGAGCACGTGGTGGTGGTGGGCGCCATGTCGGGCGTGGTCACGGCGACGTTTGCGCAGCTGTCCAACCAGGCGCAGGAGACGGTGGGCCGGGCCGAGGCGTTTGTCGAGGGCATCACGGCCAGCACGGACGAGCTGCGGGACAACTGGGAGCCGGCGAACGAGACGCTCTGTGAGCCGCTGAGCGACCTGCGGGCTGACATTGCGAGCACGTCGATCAAGGAGTACGTGCCCAGCGGCCAGACGCCCGAAAAGGTGCAGTACCAGTACGCGCTGGACCTGCCCCGGACGGCGCCGCGTCACGTGCTGCTGGCGGCTCTCCACCCAGCGCCCCCTGCCACGCGTGCGAGCGACGACAGTGCGACGGACGATGCAGCGGGCGATGCGGCGGGCGATGCGGCGGAGAATGCAGCAACAGCGGCAGCGACTGTGCCGGCGGTGGTGGTCAAGGACGAGGACGACGAGGACTACAGCGACGAGCTGCTGGACATGATGCCGTCGCCGACCAAGCGACCGCCGGGCGGCCCGAGTCTGTCGGTGCCCATCGTCTTTAGCGATGTAGACGCCGCGGTCAAGATGGAGGAGGGCGCATCGACGCGCACAAGCCTGCAGTCGCTGCCGTCGGCAAGTCTGCGCGAGGTCAACCCCAACGCGGCGTCGCTGCTGGCCGTGCCGTCGGCGGACGCGGCTGAGAGCATCGTGGCCGAGAAAGCGGCCCCGGTCAGCGGCATCCAGCCACCGTCGCGGCGCGGCTCGCGGCAGCACAGCGCACCGCCGCCGGCGAAGCAGGCCCGGACGCGGGGGATGTCGATGATCGGGCTGCCGGCGGGCGCCGGGTCGGAGCGGGAGAACGTGCCGCCGTCGTCGTTTTCACAGAGCATGGCGCGGCGGCGGAGTCCACGGTTGGCGTAAGCGGATTGGATTTTGGGGATTTTCATTACTATGGAGTTTGCTGTTGCGTATAATACCCAGCGAGAATGTTTACTGCTTATGATGAGAAAGATCGCGAGATGCAGTGACGTTTAGGGGAATTGTTGTGTGATGTTACTATTTGCACCGCTTTGCAGGTTCTTCACACGTGACCTTGGGTGCCTTGTTTAGTGACGGCATTATCGACAACCGTCATCCATCGCTCTTTCCTATCAAGTATCAAGTTGAAGAAAAAGCTGCTCGTCTCTCACGGACGTGCCTTCCATCGAGAGTTCCGAGTTCCCAGATAGGAAGGCCCGTTGTTGCCCATGCTGAAGCGTGCTTACTCACCCCCACTCACTCGACTTTGGACAGCGTCTCGGCCGGCCGTGATCTCACGCTCGTGTGCCCTCTTTACACTGTGCACATCGCCGCGGCAGACGCACCGGCTCACGGCACGGAAAATGGCCTCGCTGTCGGCGGGCGTGCAGGCCAAGGCGGCGGCGCTCGACTTTGACGCGTTGCCGCGCACATACGACAGCGCGCTGCATCTGCTGTCGCTGCTGCCGACGAACCGCGACGTGACAGTGCTCTTTGAGGCGCCGCCGCCGCCGGAAAGCAGCAAGGCTGCTGACGGCAAGCCCTTTGACTTCAACTCGCTGGCCATCCCCGAGGTGGTCGCGTGGATGGCGCGCGCGGGCTACCCGGACCTGGCGGCGGACCTGGCGCCGCTCAAGTGCATCCACGTGGCGGGCACCAAGGGCAAGGGCTCGGTGTGCGCGTTTGCCACGGCGATTCTCGTTGCGGCGGCGGGGGCGGCCTCGAGCGAAGGCACCGTTAGCGGGGTCGGCCGCGTCGGCACGTACCTGTCGCCGCACGTGGTGTCGGTGCGCGAGCGCATCTGGCTGGACGGCCAGCCGATCGGCCGCGACCTGTTCGCGCAGTACACGTTTGAGCTCTGGGCGCGGCTGAGCCAGGCGGCGGCGGCGGCGGACCCGGCGGACCCGGCGCCGTACGGCCCGCACACGAAGCCGTTCTACTTCCGGTTCCTGACGCTGCTGGCGCTGCACGTGTTTGTGCGCGAGGGCGTGCGGTCGGCCGTGGTCGAGTGCGGCATCGGCGGCGAGTACGACGCCACCAACGTGCTGCCGGCGTCGTCGGTCACGGCGGCCGCCGTAACGCGCCTGGGCATCGACCACGTGGCCATGCTGGGCCGCACGGTCGAGGAGATTGCGTGGCACAAGGCGGGCATCTTCAAGCCGGGCGTGGCTGCGTTTACGCTGCAGGGCGCGCCCTCATCGCCCGATGAACACGACGCCGTGCTGGCCGTGCTGCGCGCGCGCGCGGCCGAGAAGAAGGCGCGGTCGCACACGCTCTACGAGGTGCCGCCGCAGGCCGTCGCCGCATGGGACGGCGTGCCGGATGCCGCGCTGACGGGGTCGTTTCAAAAGTACAACATGGCGCTGGCGGCGGCGGTTGCGCGCTACCACCTGCAAGCGGTGCGTCCGGCCGGGGCCGGGTCCGTGTCCGAGGCCGACATGGCGGAGCTTCTCGACCCGGCCACCATGCCTCCGCTCTTCCGCGAGGCGCTGGCGCGTGCATCCTTGCGCGGGCGGTGCGAGGCCGTGTCTGTCCCGCAGCCGGACAGCAATAACAATAACAAACAACCCATGATTGAGTTTCTCGTCGACGGCGCCCATACCGCCGACAGCCTGGCCGAGGTGGCGCGCTACTTTGAAAAGAAGACTGCCAATGTCCATCCGCCGCCGCGCCGCGTCCTGCTCTTTAGCGTGCGCGACCGGAACCCCGCCGAGCTCGTCCGCGCCCTGGTGGCCGGCATCATGGGCCAGCAGGGATTTTTCCACGACGCCATCTTTGTGTTTCCGGCGGACGCGGCGGCGCTGACCGAGAGCTGCCGCGTCGCCATGCAGCAGGTCAGCCCGACGACGGCGGTGCACGCCAGCGACAGCACGGCGGCGGCCATTGGACGCATCCGGGACTTTGCTGCTGGCGGAGCGCCCGTGCAGGTGCTGGCGGCGGGCAGTTTTGTGCTGGCGCGCGAGGTGCTGCAGGAACTGGATGCTTCGTTTGAGGAATGATTTATCTACGACACATATAGACAATATATCATATTATATTACATTATTCATACAGACGGATTAGTCATCTCCACTCCCGCCCAGCGGTGCCTGTGTCGACGCAATCCAGTTCTCCATTGAGGCCTGGCCACCGGGCTTGACTTGCATGGACGCAGCACTGCTCGATGGTGTCGCCGCCGCGGCCGCCGACGCTGCTGGTGTGGGCAGCAGGGCCTGGGTGCGCCGGCCGCGGGGCACGCCGCGCTGCTTGACGACGAGGCACAGCACGCGGCCGTAGATGGCAAAGCCTTCGTAGATGACGTCCATGGCCAGCTTCTTCTTCTTGCGGCCTTCTTGTTGTTCTTCGTCGTCGGCATCGACCGGCACGACGCGTGGCCGTTTTCGCGGCGGTTGTGCGGCGTCATTGCTGTCGTTGTTGTTGTTGTCGTCGTCGTTGTCGTCTGAAATACTAGCATGACCGCCGTCACTTCCAAACAGAGAACCGTTTTCATCGTCGTCGTCGCCATCGCTGTTGTCCACGTTGATCGGCCGGCTCGGCTGCCGGTGCCGCTTGGACCGACGCTGGGTGGTACCGCCGTCTGCCGCGTTTTCTGTCTGTGTCTCGCGGATATCGGGAATGGCCTGGAGCGTCTTGAGTCCGCCGCCACCGTCTTCGTCGTCGCTGTCCTCGACCAGTAGGTTTGGCGGAGGCACGGCACTGGCACCGGAGGTCTCTCTGGTCGACCTCGGCAATCCCGTCGCCTCGGCCGTCAGCACAATGTGGTCATCGTCGCCGTCGCCGTTGTCCTGGCCATCGCCACCCCCCAAGTCAATACGCATCCCCGCCCCCTCGGCATCCACATCAATCGGCGCATCACGCGCCTCGCCGCCCGTCAGCTTGCGCGAGTTGGACACGAGCCGGGTCTGGGTCTTGTCGCGCGCGCGGCGGTGCTTGTAGAGCAGCGAGTGGCGCGTGTTGGTCTCGACGAGGAAGAGCGAGACCTCAAAGTCGCGCTCGACGAGCACGTCGCGGATGGCGCCCTTGTTCTTCTTGGATGCACCCTTGCGGCTAGCACGGTCGCGCTCCTCCATCAGCTTGGGCAGCACGAGCGGGCGCACGCTCTCGATGACGCGCGGCAGGACAGGGTCGCGCGGGTGCAGCAGCCACGAGTGCACGAGCGCGGGGTTGTCGACGTAGATGCGGCACTCGAGCACCGAGTACTTTGTGATGCGCAGGTACCGGCGGAGGGGAGCCATGGTGTGTGTATTCTAAGTGGTAAGAGAATAGTTGACAAATGACGTCTGCAAGGCTGCCGCAAGTGTAAGTAGCGATGATAAGTGGGCCCTCAGCCGCGTGCTCAGTCAGCATCGCAGACCCACTCTAAAACTCAACGTGGGGAGCTCGCCGAATATTGAGAATCAAAGCGGGAATAGGCATTGAGAACGACAGCATCTCTCCCGCACTCCCGCTCTTCACCCTGTCACCCATTGGAAGCTGGTGCAGTCTGGCACACAGTAGGCCAATGCAGAGACAATGTCCAAATCATGGGCCTCGACGCTGAAGCTGCCCAAGTCCACCTTTCCGTAAGCCGAGACGGCGACGACGAGGTAGAAAAAGAAAAAACACTAATAAAATAGACCACGGCCACTACCAGATGCCCGGTCGCGGTACCTCCGACGGACCACCGACGACCTGTACCGGTGGCAGGCCGCCAACCGCCCCGCCCCCGGCGCCGCACATCGGCCGCCGTTTGTCGTGCACGATGGCCCGCCCTATGCCAACGGCAAGCTGCACGTGGGCCACGCGCTCAACAAGATCCTCAAGGACATGACGCTGCGGGTCAAGATCCAGCAGGGCCTGCGCGTCGAGTACCGCCCGGGCTGGGACTGCCACGGCCTGCCCATTGAGCTGAAAGCCCTGGCGGCGGCCGGCAGCCAGGAGAAGAAACTGCCGCCCGTCGCGATCCGCTCAATCGCACGTGACCTGGCCGCCCGCACCGTGCTCGACCAGATGGCCGAGTTCCGCAGCTTCGGCGTCATGGCCGACTGGGACGGCCGCTGGACCACCATGGACGCGGCGTACGAGGTGCGCCAGCTGCGGCTGTTCCAGACGCTCGTCCAGCGCGGCCTCATCTACCGCAAGTACAAGCCCGTCTACTGGTCGCCGTCGTCGCACACGGCGCTGGCCGAGGCCGAGCTCGAGTACAATGAGAATCACGTGTCGACGGCCGCCTATGTCAAGTTCCCGCTGCATGTTGCCGGGGAAGGTGCCGCCGCCCTGCCTCCGTCTCTGGCGTCCTTGGTCAGCGACCCATCCTCGCCGCCCTCCTTCTCGCTCGCCATCTGGACAACAACGCCCTGGACGCTGCCGGCCAACGAGGCTGTCGCCGTGCACCGCGACTTTGACTATGCCGTGATCCGTCTGGGAGACGACGCCAACGACCTGCTGCTCGTGGCCGAGTCGTGCCTTGAGTCGTTTACCGCCACCTGCTGCTCCAGCGGCGACGACAATGCTGACCCTTCGACTGCTGCACCCCCGCCACCCACCATCGTCGCACGCGGCATCCGCGGCGCCGACCTGCTGCACCTCCGCTACACCAACCCGCTGCGCGGCCGCCGCGCCACGCCCCAGCCCGTGATCCACGCCGACTTTGTCACGGCCGGCTCCGGCACGGGGCTCGTGCACATTGCCCCCGGCCACGGCTTCGACGACTACATTGTGTGCATGGGCCTGCCCGACCTGGACCTGCCCGTGCCGGCGCCCGTCGACGGCGAGGGCCGCTTCACCGCCGACGCGTACCCCGACGACCCGGCCAAGCTCGAGGGCCTGTCCGTGGTCCAGGGCGGCGAAGGCGGCGCCGCCGTGCTCGCCTTACTGGGCCCTGGTTATGTCATCAAAACCAACCGCTACCGCCACAAGTACCCGTACGACTGGCGCACCAAGCAGCCCATCATCGTGCGCGCCACGGCCCAGTGGTTCGCCGACGTCGCGCTCATCAAGAAGCCCGCCGTCGCCAGCCTGCAGCACGTGCAGTTTGTGCCGCCCGCCGGCCGCAGCCGCCTCGAGAGCTTTGTCAACGGCCGCAGCGAGTGGTGCATCTCGCGCCAGCGCGCCTGGGGCCTGCCCATCCCGGCCCTGTACGGCGACGACGGCAGCGTCGTGCTGACCGAGGCCTCTGTCGAGCACATTGTGCGCGTCGTCGAGGCGCGCGGCACCGACGCCTGGTGGGCCGACGCCGCCGACGAGCCCGCCTGGATCCCCGCGGACCTGCGCGCCGCCAACCCGGGCGTCACGTACCGCCGCGGCACCGACACCATGGACGTGTGGTTCGACAGCGGCAGCAGCTGGACGCAGATGGCGCCCGCGGTGGCCGCCGACGGCGGCAACGGCGGCGGCGACGGCGACGGCATCCCCGCGCAGGCCGACGTCTACCTCGAGGGCACGGACCAGCACCGCGGCTGGTTCCAGTCGAGCCTGCTGACGCGCGTGGCCGGTCTGCGCCGGGGTGCTGCTGGTGCTGCTGGTACTACTGATGACACGCAAACACTGTCACCCTTCAAGACGCTGGTCACGCACGGCTTCATGCTCGACGGCGACGGCAAGAAAATGTCCAAGTCGCTGGGCAACATTGTCACCGGTGCCCAGGTCATGGACGGCACGCTGCTGCCGCCCGTCAAGCCGCGCAAGCAGCGCAAGAAGAAGGGCGACCCGGCACCGGCTAAACCAGCTAATACCACCCCCGCCACCCCCACATACGACGCCCTCGGCCCCGACGCCCTGCGCCTCTGGGTCGCCGGCAGCGACTACACCGGCGACGTCGTCATGAGCGAGTCCGTGCTGCAGGCCACGCACACCGCCCTCGTCAAGTACCGCGTCATCCTCAAGATGCTGCTCGGCTCCATGCCGTCCGACGAGGAGGCCGCCGCCGCCGCCGCCGCCGCCCGCCACGCGCCCCTCACCGTGCTCGACCGCATCGCCCTGCTGCAGCTGCGCGACACCATGGCCGACGTCGCCGCCGCCTACGACCGCTTCGAGTTCTACCGCGGCGTCGCCGCCCTCAACCGCTGGCTGACCAACGACCTGTCCGCTTTCTATCTCGAGGCCGCCAAGGACCGCCTGTACTGCGCCGACGGCGGCGGCGTCCTCGAGCCCCTGTTCCTCGGCCTCACGCGCATGCTCGCGCCCGTCGTGCCCATGCTCGTCGACGAGGCCTGGGACCACGCCCCCGCCTGGCTCCAGGCCGCCCACGCCCACCCGCTGCAGCAGCTGTACGACGACCCGATCATTGATCCGGCCCGCCTCGCCGTCTCCGATTCAAATACCGACAGCATCCCGCCGAGCGACGAGGCCCTGCGCCGCGCTCTGCCCGCCGTCGCCGCCGCCCACGCCGCCATCAAGGCCGGCCTCGAGCGCGCCCGCAACGACAAGGTCGTCGGCTCGTCGCTGCAGTGCTCCGTCGTCCTGCGCGTCACCGACGCCTCCACGCTGGCCGCCCTGCAGTTGCTCGCCGCCGACCTCGACACCATGTTTGTCGTGTCGTCCGTCGAGGTCACGGCCGCCGACGCTGCCGCCGACGCTGCCGTCGACGCTGCCGCTGCAGACACCACCGAGCCCCCCGCCTGGGAGTATGTTGCGCCCTTTGACGGCGGCGAAGCTGTCGTGCGGCCGCCCAAAAAGGACAAGTGCGGCCGGTGCTGGCGGTACGTGGCCGAGCCGGAGGAGGAGCTGTGCGGCCGGTGTGCCGACGTTGTCGCTGCCGCCGAGGCATAAAAGGTGAAAAAGGCGTGGCCAAGAAAAAGGCGAGTGTACGATATGTATATAAAAAGAAAGTCAAAAGTCAATATTACCAATCACAATGTCACAATACCAAGACCAGGAAAATCAAAACGTAGTTGTTCGCTCTGCCTGTATGAAATAGGACATCAGAACAGACTCTATCCGACTGACAAACACGCCGACTCGGGTACAAAACGCTGCATAGACAAAAGAAGAAGCAAAGCAAAATATTTATATAAATCAACGGGAGTGAAGACTCGACAAAGGGTATCTGGGCCGGGCGCTGCAGCTCTATCTTTCTTTATGCCTTGACTGGCTGTTTTGTTTGAATACGGCACGGCGGTCTGGCGTGCTCGAGGCGGCAATGTGACGGGGGTGGTATGTGCAAAGCGGTCTGGTATATTGGGATGCCGGCAGTGATGTATGCGCAGAAGGCAAGGAGAAACAAGCAATGGCTACAGAAAGCCGGCAGCCGGCAGCAGGCAGTAAGTAGATAGAGGAGAGTAACAGAGCTGAGCCAAAACCGGCACCGGAAGTACATGGGAGAAAAGATTATTCGCCAGGGCGAAGAAGAGGAAAGCAAAACGCAAAAAGAGGTGGTCGAGGCGGAAACGCAACAAATAAATTAGAAGACAGAATGGTACGCGGATGAGGAGAGTGCAAATTCGTAAACACGACGACACTGGGTAGATCAGCCGAGCAACAACGGGACAAGAGACAAAAAGACAAGACAAAAACGGGATCCAAACGCCGGGCAAAGCAAAGTAGAGACCCACACCGACGGCTACTCGTCGCCGCCCCGCGCCTTGGACCGCCGACGGAAAAAGTCCATCACGCGCCGGGCCGCGCCGCTGCTGCCGCTGCGGTCGGCGTGCTTCGAGAACTCGTCCGTGTCGTACGCATCGGCCATCCGCTTGTTCTTCTGCAGCACGACACGGCCGCTGCGGCTGCCCGTCCGCTGGCCATCGGAAGCACCGCCGCCGCCACCGACGCTGTTGTTCGCCGCATAGCCGTGCTCGCCCTGGTCATCCTGGTCGCCCGCGTACGGCGCCGTCCGTGGGGGGTTCCGCTGGACATTATCGTCGACCTCCTGCAGGTGGTGGCGCGGGCGCTGCTCGAACTGACTGGCCGACATGTGCCGCTGGTGTGATGGGTGTGCAGGCTGTGCGGGCTGTGCCTGCTGGGCTTGCTGCGCGGGCTGTTGCTGGTACTGCACAGGGCGCTGTGTGCGGTTGCGAGGGTCCTTGCGCGGAGAACCCGCACCACCAGCCGCATAAGACTCGTCCACAGAAGCCTCGGCAGCATGGTGGTGCTGCTGGTGCTGCTGGTACTGCTGGTGCTGGTGCTGGTGCTGATGGTGGTGTTGGTGCTGCTGCTGGTGCTGCTGCTGGGCTTGCTCTTGGTAGTGAGAGCTGGCGGGTCGGTTGAGCTGCATCGACGGCCGCTCCTGGCTCGACTTTTGACTCGGGGCCTGGATCGGCAGGCCCGTCTGCGAATCGACGCTGGTGCCGTGCTCTCTGGCGACGTTGTTCTGGCTGTTGTTGGCCGACGAGCTGCTGCCGCCGCCGAGACCGATCGCCTTGAGAGAGGGCAGCAGCGAGAACCGCCGCGACTGTGACTTGTCCTGTGACGCCTGCGACACCCGCTCCATACTATCCGAGCGCTTGCCGAGTCCAATAGACAACGACCGACGCGACTGCCATCCCCGCGAATCCATCGACGCACGCGGCGGGTCGGCAGCATTCGCGCCGCTCGCCGCCTGTACAGCCGCAATGTTCTGTGCTGCCACCGTGTTGACCATGCTGACCGGCGGGTAGCGCCGCGAAGAGTCGGGCCGCTTGCGGGCCACCGCGGCCGCCGACTGCTTGCTGCCAAAGAGCGGAGTGCGGCCCAGCAGCTTGTCGGTAATGTCGCCCAGCGTGTTCGACCGTCTGTGGCTCTTGCCCTCGCTGCGGTGCGGCTTGGGGCTGCCAGAACCACTGCCGCTGCCAGGCGTAGACGCGCCATCCTCGCGTTGCGTCATGCTGATACTGGGACGGCCCATTGCAGGCACATCCTGAGGAATGGGGTTGGAGGTGGCATAGTGCCGCGAGTTCCGATTCGCCGAGCTTTGCCGGGGCTGCTGTATTCTGCCGTGTGCGTTGGTGCCGGCGACCGTCGGTGGCACGGGCTGTCCAAAGGAGGCGCGGTTAGCCATGGAGCCACCAGTGACCGGACGGCCCGCGTTGGCAGGCGAAGGAGGTCGGTAGTATGCATCAGTAGACACACGGCTGCCGCCATCGCGGCTGGCACGGCCATGGACGACCGGGGCCGATGCCGAACCAGCAAGAGCCGCCGCCGTGCCTGTCGTACGGTGTGCACTGGGCGGGCGCTTTGCCTCGTTGGGAGCCTTGTTGTATGTGTCCTTGGCCACAGGCGGGTCGCGGGGAAGGGGCTTGTTCGAGGGCGTGGCATGAGCGGAGCTCTGGCTCGAGGAGCGCGCGTTCGGCTTGCCACTGCTGCTCTGGCCCTGGCCCTGCGCCTCGCGGCCGCGCTGCGTCTGGGATGTCGGCGCCACATACTCGACCTGGACGGTTCTGCGCTTGTTGTCCTTCTGCTGCTTTGCAGCAACGGCTTCCGATTCGGCGTCGATCTTGCCGGGCTTGCTCGTGAGGCCACCGACGGTGGTTGACACCATTGTGCTCTTCTTGGGCGCGCCACGGACAGAGCTGCTGCGACCCAGCATCGGGTCGTCCTCGGGGGCCGAGGCTGGAATGTTCTGGATGTCGGCCGTCGTCGTTGTCGTGCTGGTGATGAACTCGACGACACTGGCATACTCGCTCAGCCAGCTGTGCCGGGCCACTTCAAAGAGATCGGCACGCTGCCGCGGGTTGGGAACGAGAATGCGCCGCAAGAGGTCGCGGGCGTGGGGCGTGACGTATTCGGGAAAGGTGAGCGGCGTGTTAACAATGTACTTGTAGAGCAGGTTGATGTTGTCGCCTTCGGGGTTCTTCGGGTCGTCATCAAACGGCAGGTAGCCAGCGAGCATCGCGTAGAGGATCACGCCGCAACTCCACACATCGACTTTGCGGCCAGTGTACAGGGAGTCGCTGACCACGAGTTCTGGCGCAGCATAGCAGGGACTGCCGCAGCTCGTCCGCATCAGATCAGCCCGCCGCATGCCGTTGGGCTTGACAACGTCGAAGCCCATGCGCTCAATAAAGTCGCGGTCGCTCAGGTTGTTCTCCTCCTCCTCGGTCAGCTCCTCAGTTGGGTCGAAGGTGTTGGCAAAGCCAAAATCAGTAATGATAATGTTGCGGTTGCGGTCGAGCAGCAAGTTCTCGAGCTTCAAGTCACGGTGGACAATGCCCTTTTTGTGCAGGTACCCAACGCCCGAGATGAGCTGGGCAAACAGGCGGCGCGCCGCATTGTCCTTGAGGTAGCGGTGGTTAAGAATGTAGTCAAACAGCTCACCACCCGAGGCGTACTCGAGAACGATGCCGTAGTGGTGCTCGGACTCCTCCATCTTGTGCAGCTGCACAATGTTGGGGTGGTTTAGCTGGCGCAGGATGTTGACTTCGCGCTTGATCTTGGCCATGCGCGTCGGGTTGCCGCCGAGCACGTCCTTCTTAATGAGCTTGATGGCGACCTAGGGCGTGTTAGCTGGGCTCTGTGCACGGACGTTATGTGGAATATGTAAATGGAATGTAAAGAATGTTCAACTGTGCACATGGGAAGAATGTGAATGTGAGACGTGCGCGGGGTTGAACATACCTGGACACCGCCTTCCTGCTTCCAACCCAGCTTGACTTTACCAAACTCGCCCTCGCCGATGGTGTTGCCCAGGATGTAGTCACCAAACTTGATCTGTTTCTCGCGCCGCGAGTGGTCATGCCGGCTGCGGCCGCCACGGCGAGTCTCTTCTATTGGCTGCTCGGGCGGGTGGGCCGTGGCAATGGGTGGCGGTAAGGCATCGCCAGAATCGTCGTAGGCGTGATGGCCTTCCTGAGCCGTGGCCAAACGGACGCGTTCGCGCTCAATGTCGACCTCGTCGCGCGTGACAAGCGTCGAAGCGAGGATCTCGCTGGCCTCCCGCGTGGCCGTGTGCTGACCCGCCGGAGGGCCTCGTATTGGCATGGTCGTTTGAGCTGGTGCAGCCGCAGTAGCCGATCGTGAACCGCTCCGTGTAGCCGCCCGCTGCTCATGCTCCAGTTCCTGCTGTCGCCGGCGAGCGTTTTCCTCGGTGCGCGAGTCACGGGTCCGGGGCCGCGGGGATTCGGCTGACGTGCCCCGGCGAGCGCTGGAGTTGGGAGGCACGGACGACATCGAGGTCGAGTGGTGGTGGTGGTGCTGCTGGGATGCCTGTTGCTGCTGTTGTTGCTGATGTTGCTGCTGCTGCGGCTGCTGCTGAGGCTGCTGCGGCTGCTGAGACGAGGTGCGAGGCGGAGCGACGGGCGGGTTCTGGCGACGGCGTCGCCGATCCGAGGACGAAGTCGAGGGACTGTGGTAGGACTGGTCGGCCGCGCTGGCAGTGGAAAGAGCTGCTCGCGAGCTCATAGGAGAGTTGGTCTGCGACACGTGGCCGGCGCTGTTGGGAGGATAGAGGGCACTGTTGCCGTTGCCGTAGGAATTGGCGGCGTTGGTGCTGCTTACGCTGGTCTGGCTGGCATGATAAACGTCGCGCGACGGGGAAGCGTGAGCCGACGTGTAGTGTCCGGTCGATGGCGGGAGTCCGGCAGGCGACTGGAGGGCAGCAGACGACATAACGTCCGGCAGCCACTGATAGCAAAGTGTGGGGGCGGTGATGGGATTGAGGTCGATGTCGATGTCGGTGCCGATGGGTGTCGATGTGGATGGCAGAGAGACAACGTCGTGGGAGTTGCAAGGGCACGCGTGGAATGTGTGTCGGTCAGAAAGTCGACCAACAGGGTCCCCCTTTTTTCGTGTAAACCCACGAGCCAAGCGAAAGAGAGATAGGGGACAGGGAGAACAAAGCCGCTGCCGAGACGCGGTGGAAACGGGCAGGGAGTGGAGGAGGAAAGAAAACAAAGAAACAGAATAGCAGAGAAAAGAAAAAAAGGAAAGAGAGAAAAAAAAAGGAAAAGGAAAAGAATACTGTAACGAAAACAAAAGGGGGTAGACGCCGGATTAGAGGCGATGATGAGAGGCGGAGCCTAGGATGAGGGAAGGGCCTGGAGAGAGGAAGAGGAAGGGGAGAGGAAGGGGAGAGGAAGGAGGAGAGAAGGAGAGGAGAGGCAGAGGCAAAAGGAGAGAGAAGGAGAGGAAAGAGACCACCAGAGAGACAAAAGAGGCAAGAGGCAGTGGCCGACAGAGGCAAGAGCAAGAGCAGAAAGGAAACTACGACCAGCGGCAGAGCGGGTAGGAGGAGGAAAGGGGAAAGAGCTAGGGCGCGAGCGTGAGAGACAGAAACACGAGCCGGGGGGTGTATTGCTAGGCCAGCCGGGCGCTGCTGCAACGCTCTTTCCCAGCGCGGAACGTGTGTGTGATTGGGCTGGGTGGCGTCGCGACCTTGTGAGCTGGCCTGCTCTTGCCGTATTCTGCGTAATAAACAACGCTCTGGACGGAGTCGATGGTTGGAGCAGGAGCCGAATAAATTAAATGCAAAATATAAATGGAATAATAGTCAGAAAAAGGAGCCACAGGAAATTAAAGGCAGGTCCAAAGTGGGACCCTGCCGCCAGCGCAAGGCCAAACCGCAGTCGGTCGTGTCGACTGGTGCTCTGGCGCAGTAGCCGGGAGAGTGCGTATTGTTTACGAGTATTGAGCTTTGATGCTGATATTTACGAGTACTCGTGGTTTTTATTTACGAGTACTGTGTTTATTATCCAACCAGCCAGTTCGAATACATGACGTGCACACACACCACCATCGTCTCTTCTCGGACTCTCGGATGCGCTGAGACTAGTACGCGGTCCGGGCTGCTGCTAGCTGCCACTAGCCATGTCGTGTTGCACGTACGGGAGTACTTGAACCTTTGTAAGATTTGTTTCGGCTGTATATACGGAGGACTCCGTACTTGTATCTGAGCTATGCCGTCTCCGGGCGGCACGTCTGGAGCATCGCCAGCCAAGCCCCGCCGGAGCTGTTTTCTAACAAAGAGTTGGGGAAGGTACGATTCTGGAGTCGGTGATGTATCAGACGAATACATCCTATTTTTACGACTTGTCACGTTGTGATTATGTAATGCGCATCTCATTACTCCATACTTTTTTTCTGACGCGTCGCGACTGAATTACTCGTACAGGTAACAGTAGCGCACTCAGCCACAGACTGGCTCCCGTCTACTCCGTCAAAGATCAGACTGCATAACGGCAATCACGGATCAGCGCACTCGTAGACCGGGCATGCGCCGAAATTGGTACCAGCCGCCGAGCTGGCTATTTCAATTGCCTACTCGTACTCATGGTAGATATCACTTGTAAAAAACATAATATCGATCAACCCAGTAGAGAATTTCGTGTAAGTGCATTGGCTCTATTCTCTGCAAAAACTCTGTACTGTGGGGCTGTTCTGTTTACCGCTTCCAGTGCTGTTCCGTACAACGTGCTCCATCCTGCTTTCCTCGATACCCCCCCCCCTCCCCCCCCCTCGACTTTCTCGACTTTTCCTTCATGCACATGCTGGCATGGTCCCGATATCTTGGCCCCGAATGATAGCCACTGGCCAGGAAACGGTTCGGGCATGGCCGAGACGAAATGCTGCCTCCGCTACTCACCCTGTATTTTGGGGGGATTTTTGATAAGACTGCCGCTATGCCCCCAGGGCCCAGGGAACCATGACGAAGCCAAGGGTGACAGGTGGACGTGCTCCGTACTTATGTACGAGTATGGGTATGGAGGAGGGGTTGTCTCTCTGGCACGTGCAGCAGACGTTTTACGATACGCAAAGAGGAGAAGGAGGAGAGAGCGAGAGCAAGGGAGGGAAGGCGCACCACACGGAGCAGTATCGCTCCTGCCTTGCCAGCGCATTTTCTACAGACTTGGGAGATCATCGCCGGCAATAATCTTATTTCTGCAAATATTACTCTTGTCTGTCGATCATTCACAAAGCGCACAGAGTACGAGTACACCGAGTACGGTGTACGAGTACGTGTATTCGCAGAAAGTACGAGTACTCGTAGAATCGTAAAACAGAAAACACTTGGTTCACAATATCAGCGACTGAGTCCTCGGACACGACAATCAAGTGTCGGCCAATGCAATTTTGTTTTAATCTCGGTCGTGGGGCAGGAGCGATCCACTAGACAGGGGGAGGGCGTGTGGATCGCGTGCAGGCGTGTGCGTTGTCAAGGGTGGCCGAGCGGCGAGGGAAGGAGCAAAGCGAGACGAGGTGTAATGAGTTCATCCAGAGTCATCAAAGGTCCATGTATGACGAAAGAGGCAGCGGGCGGGAAAGAGCGAGCTGTAAAAGGACATCGCATTGACAGAAGAGGAAAGAGGCAGGGTGTGGCGATGACGTCTTTGGGCTAGGCTATCTGTTCTGCGCTGGCCCAGGCGGCGACAGCTCGGGCATCACTATCGTTTGAGATGGGGCATCAAAGAGTGCTAGCAAATGCTAGTACGAGTACTCGTAGATGCTACCCTCGAAGAACATCGGGAAAGCCGTGCTGGAGTACTCGTAAACTCACCGAAGCCGAACCCAAGGCTGGATGATATATCGTATCTCTTTACTCCGTACTTGGGGGGCGCTGGACCTTTTCGAGGCTGCTCGACTTTTTTCGCGGCTGCTCGACAGATGACACGCGTCGGAGAGAGGACAGAGACAAAAAAAGAATTGATCGACAGCAAAAGTACAGCAGGGGGAGCACAGTGATCTGACGGGTTATCAGTAATCGGGTTTTTATGCGGCTGACCATCGTTTGAGATTCCAAGAACCTTGCGTGGCGTTTGAGGATAGGGATATTAGGGTGTCTGGCGTCTTGATAGGCTGTTTTTCTCGTTTTGATGGATATTCAGGGCATGTACGAAGTTCTGTCAGACTCCCTTCGTACGCTATGGCGCCGGTTTGCTTGCATGCAGGTGGCACTCCGGGTTAATATCAGTCGTACGCACGTCGTACTCCGAATGTCCCAGGGCATCCGCAGCTCCGTTGACCGACGACGATGCAGCATTGCAGATGCAGGACGCAGGGGACCAGGGGAGCCGGGATACTAGCCGGAGGGCACGGACGTTGGACGTTTATGCCGCTCTTGGGCCAAAAATACTCGTACAGAGTAAACAAAGTCGACCCAGCCCGCGACGCGTCCAGCCTGCGATGTGTTATCACGACCGCGGCAACCGTCTTACGTCTGACGGATGGCGCGCCGTGGCAGCGAGGCTTTCACTATTTTTCTGGTTCTCTTTTTTTTTCGTTTTTTTGTGTGTTTGGCTGTATTCTTGTCGTACGAGCAGTATAAAAAATAAAAGGACACGAAAGGGATGATTGGGCTGTTCACAAAAATACGGTGAGCCGATGCCCAATCAGCGATGTGATACGTCAACGACGAAACGAGCCCAAGGGATATCTACTTTTTGGACCAACAGGTTTGTTGGTTTGTTGTTGGGTGACAGGACTTGTGTACTACTTTGTAGACAACAAAGCGAAACACGTCAATGGAAGTGCGGGCCGAAGCAACGGTAAGGCGAGGCATGTGTCAAGGCTGCAGTCGATTAGTGAAGCATTCCAGGCTGGATAGATGCATCTTCAGTGATTAATGGGTGAAGCATTCCTGATTAATTGTAGGTATTCTCGGATGGGATCAATTAAAAGACATTCCGTGTTTAATTGTAAACACATTCCGATGAAATCGTGGAGCAATTAAGGAAAAAAAAAGACATTCTCATTCCTGATGCAAGGCTGAGAACATGATATTGAATTAAATAGATGTAGATAATGGACATAAATAAACGAACAAGGCATATAAATCGAGGAAACAATCGACTAATAGAGAAATAAATCAGACAATCAATCAAGCATTATTAGCAAAATAAAATATATACACTCTATCTTACAACGCCAACATGCCAACTCACTTGCATGAACCATCCCGAGTCCATACACACGGGACACCGCCCCGTCACACAGCAGCACAGCAGACGGCCCCTACAGCTTGATCGTAATGTCGTACATCTCGAGTGCCACGGCAACCGCCGTCAGGACCCCCGCATACGCAAAGAGAATCCCCGACGCCACCGGCCGCGCGACATCCAGCGTCGGCACCGTCAGGTTGACCAGCCCCGTCAGCAGGTTGGCCAGCAGGAAGAGGATCAGCCCGTTGCGGTTGAACGCCCGCAGCACCACGCTCGTGGCCTCGTCGTATGCTTCTGTCTCCTCATCCGCGTCGACCGTAGGCGCCACGGTGGTGCCAAACACGCACTTGTCCACATAGTAGAACATGGCCAGCTGCTGCGTGTTAAACGACAGCACCCACAGCACGTACGGCAGGTTGGCAATGCGCCGCGACTCAGTCAGGCCCAGGCCGTACGGCGGCACGCCAATCGACAGCTGGTGCAGCGTCCACCACACGGCCGCCCACACCGGCAGCGGGTTGGCCTTGGCCGCCTGCCACAGCTTTGCCGACAGTGTTGACGACGACGACGACGACGCCTTGGTGGCAGGCGGCAATGGGGCACTGCGGGGCAGCAGGTACATGCCCGTATCCTGCCCGGCCAGGAAAATCGCCAGGTAGCCGACAAAGCTGGCCAGGCCCTCGCGGTTCTTGGACAGGAGATCCACGCGCGGGGCCGTCAGCACGTACGCCTTGAGGCCCGTCGTCTCCAGCGCCACCTGGTACACGCCCGACAGCAGCAGCGCCAGCGCCGCCGACGACGGAATCACCTGCAGCGCCATCTGGGCCACGGCCACAAACGGCGGCAGCAGACCCAGCGTGAAGAAAAAGTTCCAGTGCACGCCGTACTCGGTGACGTGCTCGGCGTAGTCGAGGCCCTTGACGCTGATGAGCCGGATGATGCCCAGCACAATCAGCGGCAGCGAATGGCGCAGCGACGTCTGCAGCCGCCGGCCGAGCGGCGTGACCCGCCCGCCCTCGGCGCGCTCCTTGAGCACGGACCGTGCGGCCACGACGCCAGCTGAAAACACAAACGAGCCGACGCCCATGTCCATCAGCGACGTGCCCCAGGTCTCGACCTTGGCAAACCGCCGCGGGAAGATGCGGAAGTCCACGGCCAGGATGGCCAGGCATGTGACGACCATCATGGCACCGCGGTACGTCGTCAAAAAGGCCTTTTTCGGCAGAGAACGCGGCGGCGGCGGCGCCGCCGCCTGCTTGGAAGCGGCATCCTTGCCCCGGGCGGCGACTGTTGCCTTGGGCTTCTTGGCCACCTTGCGTGGGCGGGCCTCGCCGACATCGCGAGGCAGTGCCAGGATGAACAGCGCGGCACCCAGGAAGAGGCCATTGAGGAGCAGAGGCGTGTCGGCGTAGGCCGTGATGGCCACGAGGATGCCGCCAGCATTGAGCAGAAAGTCAATGACAAAGCCCAGCGGCGTGTACGGCCGGAAGAAGGATTGTTGCCGCTGGAGGACCGACCAAAGTAGTATTGTTGCCTAAGCCGGTCAGTATTGATAGGGGATATAAAGATGAAAAAAAAAGAAACCAATAAATCAACCAAACAGCAAAACAAGAGACCATGCAGACCGCTCGGAAAAGAACAACCGCACAAAGAAATCTGACAGTAGAAGAGGAAGAGAGAACAAAGCAAGTGATAAAGAAAAAAAAACAGGATGTCGGACAACGTACCGGAGCGACAGCCGTGACCAGAAAGACCTCTGATGCCGTGCCTCCAGACAGGTGGGACACAAAGTCCTCCTTGAGCTTCTTGTAGTTGCTGGCGGCCGCGGCGGCTGCAGCAGCAGCTGATGCAGGCTCAGCCATGGCTGCGGCTCGGATTTCCAGTATTTGTGTAGATGTTCCTGGGTGCTGTCGTTCTAGACTGCCCTCTCAGTGTCTACTTTCGTCTTTTTTTTTTCTGTCTGTCTTTCTTGCAGTCTTTGCCAAGCGCTAACCAACCGCCAAGGCAGACAAAGGAAACTTCCCAACGCAATCCTTCAAGAAAAAAAAGGCCAGGGGTGTGGACCGGCAGCCTAGCGGAGGCCGGCGGATGCAAACGGCCAACAGGTCGAGGAGAGGTACCGAAAGGCTGACGAGGCGCTCCGTGGAGGATCGAGGGTGTGGGCGCGGAACGGCGGAAGGATTGCGGAACAGAAGAGAATGGGAATTAAGCCAGAAATTAGAGCTGGTTGGCTGTCGTGAAGCTGACGGGAAGCAAGGAGCGTCGCGAGTAGAGGACCGGAGCTCGGCGCGTGGAGCTGGCGGTCGAGGTCGAGCTCCAGATGCGCCAGCGTGGCCTAGCTGCTGCTGCTGCTGCCGCCGCCGACCTGCCCCACAGTACTTGGGGTACTGTGCCTGGGAGGAGCGAGCACGTTCTGCATCACGTGAGGTACATCAAACGCACTCCATCTTTGGGCTAGCCAGTTACGGCGATCTTCCTTTATTAATAGAATTATCGAGGTGACGTGGGCCGGTGTTTTATCTCTACTTGGCCCGACGAGTCATTCTTATTACATCACTGATCCTTTTTTTATTCCCCTTGCGGCGGTTCTTTGTTCCCCGTCTTTGTTGACTCTTGTTGACTCTTTGTTTACTCTGGCCGTGCATGGCCAAGGGGCCTGCACCCTGCATAACCGCCGTCTGGCGAGGCATCACAGCTTCGTGTCGCGATGGCTGTGGCAGGGGTAGCGATGAGGCGTTGGCAATGACGTGACGAGGAGGAGGGGGAGGTGATGGTGGTGGTGACGATGTTTTGTGACGATGTGTGCCAGAGTCGACACGGCGAGCCGACATCCGAGCACCGGAGAAAGCTATTTCTCGTCCATTTTTTTTTCTTTTTCTTTCTTTCTTTCTTTTTCTTTTTCTTTTCTCCTTCTCCCCTTCTTCTTATTTCTACATCCTTCTCCATGTTATGCTTTCTTTTGTTCTTCCATCTCTCAGCTCTTTCTTCTTCCGTGCAGAATCCTCCAAGCCAAGCACTCGGGCCCCGTCCTCTGCTTCGGCCACACACACAACAAGATTTCTTATTCGTTACTCTGTACAGCCCATCGTCTTTACCTTGTTGGGCCTCGATAGACCTGAGACAGCGTGTCGGGTTCAACCTTGCAACGGCGGCCATCGTCATTAGGCTTTACGACGTAGATATTGGCCATCGGAACCAGGCCCGAGGCAAGGGCAGAACAGAAGAAAGGAATTAAAAGAAAGGAAAAAAGACGACTGAAAAAACGCAAACCGAACAAAGGACCGTCGTCAAAGCGTGCGCAACGTCTCCATCGGGAAATCAAGTAAACAGACAAAACAAAGAGTGTCCCAAAGTACCGTCACGGCACTATTCCAAGCCCTCCATTTTCTTTCATTCTCTTTCATGTAAGCCGCGTCTCGTGCAGGCGCCTGTCCGTCGTGGCGGTAGCTGGTACCGACCCTAGGTTTCCAGCCTTTTGTTCTCTTTTCTTTATTTTCTTGGTGTGTGTGTGCCGTTGGTTTTCCTTTTGATTTTGCCAATACGAGTAGTAGAATCCCACCGGGTCGGATTTCGGTATCCCATCACACCCCCTCATCTTATCTCGCATCTCAGCCTCCTTGCATCCCATGTCTTGTTCTTTCTTTTCTTTTTCTTTTTCGTTTTTATTACACTGCGTGATATCTTTGTCTCTACTCGTAGTCTCTTCCATCTTTTTTTTCTTAATTTTCATTTGCTCGGTAGTAAAAAATAAACACCAAAATAATAAAAATCAACCGTTGGATCGGCTCTGGCCCCAAAAAGACCCATGTGGCTGACCCAAACGGCTCAAACCTGCCGCAGGTTTCTTTGTTCTCCTTGACCGCCAGTCCTGTCTCTGCGTCTCTGCTGTCGTGTGTGTCTGTCCTGTCCTACCCTTTCCCTCTTTGAACAGTCTGCAACAACCCTCCACGGCTGGCTGTTCTTTTGTTCTTTTTCCGGCACACTCCACCCTCGTGTCCATTTCGCAGCCCCATGTTTTGTCTTTTGTATCATGCTACAAAATACGTACAAGTATTTATTCTTGATATCCCACTCGATGCCATGGCCCATGCCAGCCAGACCTTGCCAGGCCGTGCCATGCCGTGCCATCCTCGACGACCCGAGGGACAGACCCTTGTCACAACAGCCCTTGTCTTGTGCATACGATATATTGGCTGCAGCTCGGCGCTAGTCCAGCCGGCTGCAAAGGCTGATTGATGTTGGTCGTCGTCATGTTTGGCGTTTCTTTATTCTTTCTTGTTTGATTTCGCAGTTTCTTTATTCTGTTTCTTTCTCCTGTTCCGTTTTTTCTCTCTCTAACAGCCTGCTCTTTCACCTTCTTTCACCTACTCCGTACCCTCTTCACCTGCACTTATCGTCCCTCCCCCCTCGCAACTTCTTCTCGATCCGTCGATTCGTATGCAGCTTATTTGCCCTCCCTTTCTTTGATGCTGCCCCCCCCTCTTTCACACTACTGCAGCCTGCATAAGTGCACAACTGTGCATGAAAGAAAACCTACAAGGAAGCAAGGAAAAAAAGAACAACCCTAGGAAATGAAAGACTTCAGCATGCATGGCTTGGCTCGATTATCACACCGAAAAGGGTGTACGAGTACTCCGTACAGGCCGCCTCGCCTGACTGGTGTCTCTTTGTCGAGCCAGAGGCAACGTTCCCCCCCCCCCGATGTACCCGTACTCGTAGCACGTCGTAAAACGATCACATGTGCTGTCCGGAGAACGAGTACTCCCGTAAATAATCATCGCCATACGCGTAGTGCCAACATCCAATCTCCACGGCCGTCGTCTACGAGTACGCCCGTCTTTTTCATCTCCTCCGTACCCGGGCCCCGGACCAAAGCTAACAGGGCGACTAATAAAGACGAATTAGCAACGCAAGGTGCAGGGATGCATGTATAATTACGAAACGTGCAGAGGCTCCGTTGGCGTTGATACTCGTAGTCCTTATTTCTCATTTATTCTTATTTTATTCTTATTTTCTGGTAGTCTTTTATTCACGCTTTTACATCACCCGCCGTCACTCGGTCGCTCTTGCACTTTCTTTCTTCTCGTCGGGACCCCCCCTTCGACTCCCGCATATAACCATCCTTTGAGCCATGCATCCATGCTCTTTATCCTAACATCTCTCACCCTTGCCTCTTTGTCGTTCTTTATTCTGCTGCTTCTTTATACCCGCCGTTGCCCCTTCAGCCCCCGTTGCCTTCGTTGTCCTATTTATGGTATAATCTCCTCGTTTTCTTTTCCCCAGCTTCCCGTTCTTCTCTTCCTTCCGTTTTCCCTTCTCTGCATGTCCCCCTCGCTCCTTCCCCTTGATTCCCAGAAGCCCTCATCATATCGCCATCGTCCCCGTCGCTCTTTCCTGTGCAGACCCTGGCCTCCTTCCTAAACGGCTCAGCCAGATATCACGAGACATCTCGAGCTTCTCATCATACGCTGGGAGGTGAGAGAGAGAGAGAGAAATAGAGAGAGACGACACCGAGATCTGTGTACTGCTCTCGTGTCGCTTGTTCCCATGACCTCTCCATCTCTATAATATACACGTGCTACACAATTCTTGTCTGTTGCACCCGTCTAATAACTCCATCGCCAACCATGCCGGCTGTTGTTCAACGCACGTCCGCCGCCTCGCGTCTCAGAAACTCGTCGTCGACGTCGACGTCGCCGTCGCCGTCGCCGTTGTCGTCGCCGTCTTCATCGGCCGCCTCCGCCACAGCGACCCCCAGCCCACGCAGACCGTCTACTCGTGCTTCGCGGGTTGCTGCTGCCGCCGCCGCCAAAGCCTTGTCCGTCTCGGTCGAGTCCACGCCGTCTGTGGATGCACAGGACGGCCGCATGCTCACGCCGCCGCCCATGTCGGCCCGCTCCGAGCTGGCCTTCCGTCTGGGCGAGACGTCTATCGGCAGCCCCGTGTCTGAGCGTATGGGTTCCCGGGCGTCGTCGCCGGCGTCCCACAACAGCGCGGCTGGCACCGCAAACAACAGCAACAGCAACACGACGTCTCTGTTGGCGCAGAACCGTGCCATGCTGCTGTCCGGCCTGAACGCCAAGGGTGACGTGTCGCCGCTGTCGCCGCCGGTCGCCGGCCTGCCTCTGCAGCGGCGCGACTCCGGCAACAGCTTGCTGCAGGCCAACCGTCGCCTCACACCACTGGACACGGTCTCTGGTGCCGCCCGGCTGCATCCTCTGTCGGCGCAGCATTCGCTGACCAGCCCCATGGAGCAGTCTCCGCGCACCATCTCGCCATGCGTCTACGTCAAGGCCGTCGGCCCGCGCCGGCCGAGCGCCTCCAGCGTGTCGGTGATGAGGGACGTCTCGGTCGAATCCAGCAGCGACAACAAGGATGAGATCACCAAGACGACGACAAGACGGAAGAAGCCGGCTTCTTCTGCCAGCTCCGCCAAGAGCTCCGACTCGCTGCTGTCGACACCGCCGCCCGAGAACCGCCTCGTCGTGTCTGCGCGCGTCACCCCTGCCAACACCGAGAAGAAGCCGTTTACGCTGCAGCGCGAGTTTGACCTGCAGGAGCTTGTCGAGGCCCTGCCCCGGCCCGACTACCGCCGCCCGTCGGCGGTCAACATCCTGCCATCCCCTGTCCTGCACTCGCCGCAGCCCACGCCGTTCCAGAGCCCCGACTCCATGGCCTCCAAGCCCGCCGCGGGTACTGACAGCGCTGCGAGCAAGAAGCGGCCGGCCCCGGATGATGCACCGGCCAGTCCGCATACAAGACTTCGCCGGCACACGCGCCAGTCCAGTCAGCAGAAGAAGCAGCAACAACAACAGCAGCAGCAGCAGCAGTCTACGCCTACTAAGGAGCTGCTATCGCCGAGCCAGTTTGTCGCCAACGGCCTAGTTCCCATTCCTCTTTGTGAGTCCTCTCTCGTCAGAACTTTCCTACGGTGGATTTGTGCTAATAAACAGGCCCGCACCCATCTCTTGGGCGTATTCCTGGCCTTGCGGCCATCATCCTGTCTCGGCGCGTCGAGGCCGGCGACACGATCGAGATCCCCGTGCCGTTTCCCGCCGCCTGGCCTGCAACCGTCTCGTACGCCTACAAGAGCGTGTCCGAGGCTGTGGCCACGAGCGAAATCAAGGCCAACCTCGAGTACCTTGGCGGCCAAGTGACAGAGGTCTAGACTTGATGTTTCGGTCGTCTGCGCCCTCCCCCCATCTTCATCTCATTAATCTCACTGATCTCTTTCATCTCACTTTAATTTTCTTTTATCTTTGTTTTTTTCTTTCTTACTGGCCCCGGCCTATGAATAATGAACCTCTTTGTCTTTCTCTCCGCCTCGTCGTGTTTGCCTTGCTGTCTCTTTGTCTACGTCCCGTGCTTCTTTTCTTTTACCTCTATGATTTCTCAAGATTTATGACCCTACCCACCCCTGATACTCCTTTCATGACTGATGCACTGTTTGTTTTGATTATTTTCTTGACTCGTTTGATTTGTTTTAATGTTCTAATTTGTTTTGATTTTTTTTCTTTGTCCTCTGTTTTGATCTAGCCGTAGCCTCGCCCCGTCATGATGTCCCAACACGAAAGCTGAGTACCAATCAATTTTATATCCAGGATCACCTTGCTCTGAGCCCCCGTTTCGCTTTGTTTGCGTAATGGTCTGTGTGCTATCTTTGGAACGACATTAAAAAGACAGACTGTCTCCGGCTTCGTTTTTCAACCTCGTTCTATCATAGCCCGCGCACTTTCATTCTGTTGCAATTTCCTTTTTCGCTGGTTGACCCTTGTTTATTTTGCTCGTACGAGTACTATTTCACTCCAATACCCTCGAATCGGAAAGGCGCACGGTTTTCTGCTCTTCGCCTGTTGCTGCGCGGCTACGGGCTTCTTTGTGCTTTCTTTGTTCGTTCTTTGTCCTGGGGGGTGGACGCGGTGGACCACGATGGCTCAACTTTTATTTGTGATTTTTTTTTTGTTTTCAATTGGACTGGCGTTTTGCTGTTGCATGTGGGGGGGAAGGGGGGAGTCAACAAAGAGAAGGTACGGAGTAAAGAAAGAAGAAGCGCGCGCGAGGGCGTATTTTGTTTTTTGAGTGACAGCCCCTGGCCGTTTTAGTTGTTGGAGATGATATCGGGATGTTGGCCGGCCCGGCGAGACGTTGGCCATGCATCGCTCCTTCCATCTCCAGGTTCTTTCTTGTTGGTTGTTGGTTGTTGGCTGTCACACTTGCCTCTTTTGGATCAGTATGCTTCTCGCTCTTTCCCTTTCGGCGAGGGTAAGAGTAGTCAATGCGCGCAGTGCATCTCGCGAGGAAGGAGCGACCCGTCATCACGACCACCATCCCCCCCGGCGCTCCTGCTGCTTCTGGTCAACACCTCGCTCCCATCTCCACTGTACCTGGCATCCATTGAGTCAGCAGAAATATATGGCATGATGCCTGGCCACGAGCTGCAAGGTGGTCCAGAGGGTCTCGATGCAGGGCACTGAGGAGGCAGCCGGTCATAATTGACTCAGACAGCTCGACGATGCATTGTAATAATTAGGAGACATGCTGAGCATTGTTATGCTTGCTTAGTCATTTAATTGCTCATACAGACTGGAGCAGCTCGAGAGGCCAGTTATAGTGGTGAGTAGACGGCAAACGAACGGGATGAGAGGATGCCGAGAGAGACCCAAAACACAAAGAAACACGGCCTGACAACGAAGACAGACAAACAAAACCACCGACATGTCGCGCCAGTTCCGCCCCCCTCAGCCGGTGGTCTGGATCAACGGTTGGCCTGCTATGGGCAAGCAGACCGTGGCCCAGTGCCTGGCGCAGATGCTCGGGTGTGACCGCGCCGTGCTCATCGACGACCGCGAGTTCACCGACCAGCTGCATCTTCCGCAGAATGCCCAGCTGGGCCGCTGTGTCGAGCTGAACCGGAGCCACCGGAGACGGGCACAAAGTCTCAACGGCAGGGGCAGCACGGGCACGGGCACGGGCACGGGCACGGTCACGGCCATGACTACGAGTACGACTATGGCCGGAGGCGGCGACGGTAATGGCAACGGCGACGGCGACGGCGACGGCGACGGCGACGGCGACGGCGACGGCGACGGCGACGACGAGCGGCTGCAGCTGGAGGAGGAGCTCCGCCAGAAGCAGGAGGCCTGTTTCCGCAAGTACGTCCAGGACCCGTCGGACCCGGCGCACGCAGACGACCACGCCTCCATCAACCGCATTGTCATCTTCACCGACTGCCGGGCCGACGACGACGAGGGCGCGCAGGGGGCCCAGCGGTATGCGGATGCGGCGGCGGCGGCGCGGCGGCCGTTTGTGCCCGTCTACGTCGAGTGCATGCCGGAAGAGCACGCGCGGCGCTCGCAAATATCGGACCGGCAGTACTACAACGTGCATCAGACGGCAGACGGGAGCATCAGCATTGTCGGGACGGCGGCCGACGCTGCCCGGGAGATGCAGGCACGCAGCGACGGCCGGCTGTACACGTTCCCCCAGGACACGCACCCGGGCCTCTACGTGAATGTGACGGAGCAGGGCACGCACGAGACGGCGCTGGAGATTGTGTCGTTCATCAACGCGGTGTGCGAGAAGCGGACGGACGCCGTGGTGGCGATGGCGCTCGCGGCCGCCCAGCGACGTCCCCAGATTGTCTATCAAGGATAGCCAGAAAAGTCACGGATGAAGAGTTATGCATTGCATGGGATCCAGACGGGTATGGCACAGAATTATGAAGGCGCAAGATGAGAACTGATGAAGCTGTCATGTCAAAAGGGCTGTACGGAGAAATGCCGGCGTTCAGAAAAGAAAAAGTCAAAAAAGAGACAGGACAAGAACACAGGCAAAGACGCCGAAAAGACAGCGTGTCCAGGAGCAGCTGCGCGATGCTGAGAAAAAAAATTTACTTGCTGACAACTCATGAATGCATCTGCAGGCTGCAGGTCGTGCCGTAGCTCAGCTGCAAGCACGTCATGGCTGCTTATGCATAGCATATTCGTACTCGTACATATCACATTCGCAGTAGTACTCGTACTCCGTACATCATCACATCACATCACACTTTAGACATATACGAAGCACACAACAATGTGTCTTCATCCCTACATCCCAACATCCGTCCTCTGTATATACACACGCCCTCGACAGCAAGACGGGCTTAGCAAATCCATTGTTGGCCAGCAAAGGGCGGAACGTGCTGCAGGCAATGAAAGGCTTCGGGGGAGATGACTATTTTGAATTGTTTTTTGCCTATTCCGGGGACGAGTCGTCCTCAGTCCTTCCAAAATGTCAAAGCACATCGCAACCGATGTGATAGCGTCTGCCTGCCGAAGAAGAATCTGACAGCAGGCGCATGAATTCTTCCTGTATCGAACGACAATAAGATTGCCTTTCTCTTTTTTTTTTTTTTTTTTTGCTTGTCGGCGTCTACTCCGTACCATACTACCCTTGTTGCCATCTGAATGCCGAAGCTTCTGGCCACTTTTTGATTGAATGATATTTTTGTCTCTCTCCCCCCCTCGCCCCCCTTCTTCTTCTTTTTCCCTTTCTGCTCATGCCCCTTCCTCATCTCCTCTTCCCGTCGTGATCCGTCTTGGTAGTGCACATCATTTTAGACCACCCGCTCCGGCTTCGGTTTCCCTGCTTCCCCGGAGGAGGCATGGGCCCGGTCTCTGTCGAAAAATATATATATGCTTACTCGTCATGTGGAATATATCTACCGGCTGCCTCTGCGTGTCATGCGTTCTCGTGTGAAGATAAAAAAATAAAGAAAACGACAAGAAAAAAAAAGAAAAAAACACACGATTGCTGTGTTGGACTTTTTCGTCTTTTCTCCTCTTTCGCGGAGCTCGTATTTCGGCCGGGTGTTTGTTATTGGATATATCTGATCCTTGCACTTATCACCGGTTGATTTATTTGTGTACTCCGTACTCCGTACGAGAGGACTCCGTACGGACAGGTGTTTCATCGTCTGCCGACAGAAAGCAGTGCAGTCGCATATGTCGTAGTAGGATTCCAAGGCAAAACGGACGACATGTGTTGCATGCATGGCATCCATCCCCGCGGCGAATTTCTGGGGAGGTCCGATTGAATTGATATCATGTATCATCTCGTGTTTTTTTTGTTGGTTGTTTGTTTGGTTTAGCCAATAGACGTGTGGTTTTATTTGTTTACAGCCCCTCCCCATATTCCTTCATTGGCATCGTAATATCGTGGGATGACTTTTCTTGTCCCAGCGTCGCCGGTGCCCTTCTTCTTCATCGTTTGGTCGTGACAACGCTTGGCGAGAAGTGCCAGGGTAGCATTGGAGTGGGAGCAAGCGACAGAACAAGGAACGAAGAGGAAGCGGGTAGTGAAAATTCCTACTTTCTTTTTTTGGGGGGGGGGACGGTCGGGGTGATAATAAAGGATAAATAGAAACAGGAGGGGCGGGAAGGAGGCGGAAGAAGAAAAGAAAGAAGAAAACAACGAAGAAGAAAAGAAAGAAGAAAAAAAACGAAGAAGAAACAGAAAGAAGACTAAACAAGAACAGAAGAAAAAAAAACAAATTCAAAAGTATCACCCTACAGGTACGAACCAAGGGTACGTGGTACGCCCCTTGCAAGTACCCTCCTTGTACTCCATGCTGCCCGTTGTTTTTGCATCGTTTGAAAAAGAGGTGCATCGTTGATTTTGGTCCGGCACGGACTTGCATGCAGCAAAATTTTCGTCTCCTTATATTTCCTTTTTATTTTGGTTTTAATTATCGTGCAAATGTAACCCTCTTGCGCAAGCTGCCCCTCGTAGTGAGAGCTACGAACATGCTACCGAGTAAAAATGACAGAAAGGGCATAAACCAAATAAGAAGAGTTATTGAGATATGACCAGACGGCGCCGTCACCGCGTCAAAATGTGACGACGACGGGTATACGAGGCCTCGCCCTCAACAAAGTCGGCGATGTCGCTGAGTACCAACAGCCGCCGACGCCGACTGGACCCAACATTATTTTTTCTTTCTTTCTTTCTTTCTTTCATTTTTTTGGACAGAGTGTGCCACGCAGGACACCCTCCGGCCGGGAGCGGCAACAGGCCGGTAGGCTCGCGCCTGCATTCATTCCTGCGGTTAGCAAGTGATTACGAGGATTTAAAAGTGCAAGGCTGCTGTGATTGTGATATTGTCGAGAAATCATATCCAACATGCATGGGCCGATGTGACAGGCGGCGACGTGATGTGCCCAGGCCTGCATTGGACTGAGCATCGGCATCGATTCCTTCATGGGCATCGAATCCTTCATGAAAAAAAGCAGCAAAGCTGTGCAGACGGCGTCCTGAGCACGGTTGCACGCACGCACACACACACACACACACACACACACACACCCGCCCGGCAGAGCGTCTTTCGCCGCGGCCATTCATCTAATATTACGGAGTAGGCTAAATAGAGAAACTCAGGCTACGAGTATCAAAAGAGCACGCAAGCTGATGGCACGCACCTTGGTGGCACGCTGCGGCCGAGGCCGTGGAAGCCGTGGCCGTGGCAGCCGTGTCTTTGGCCCCAAAAAAGTCTTGGGGCTCCCCAGCCTCCTCTCCTCCCAGTGCGACCACGGCTCTTACCTTATGGGCAGCTACGAGTAATACCAGGGCACCGAGACGAAACGGGTAGGGAACCATTGCAGCGACGTCCCTGTTGAGCAGGTGTGATCCTCAGGGGTAACAATGGCAACTGCTACGGCGTACTTCGTACTGTGTGCAGCGGCGTAAAAACAAACAGCAACAACGAACGATGATAAGACGGCTCCGGCAACGCAGCGGCACTGCAGAGCTGGGGGGGGGCCTGCCGGAAATGGAATTAAAACTGCCTGCCCGTGCTACGAGTACTCGTATGGTACGAGCATATTAGCTAGCCGGGGAGGAAGGAAGGAAGGAAGGAAGGAAGGAAGGAAGGAAGGAAGGAAGGAAGGAAGGAAGGAAGGAAGGAAGGAAGGAAGGAAAGAAGGAAGGAATGGGAGGAGAGAGAAACCGCTCCTTCAACTTCAAGGGGCAATCACTCACCGGGGTGCCGTGCAGCCTCGTTGGCTCTTTCCTCGCGGGCATGGGCTAGATGCACTCCTTTTTGGACGAATCGGGCTACTTGTTGGCCAAACAGGAAGGAGCGTCTGAGTACGAGTAGCCTTCGCGTACGAGCTCGCAGCAAGTTGCAACAAAGGAAGGCACGGTGCGCGACAGGGAAAGAACGATAGTACTCGTAGGAGTATGCAGCTCGCATCACACAGAACAGCACACAGGAAGGAAGAGATCTGCTTGCTGCTGCATTCCCAACAAACAACAAACACACCATTGTGTGTCCCTCGCTTCCTCGCTTCCTCGCTTCCTTCCCTCCCCTCCCCTCCTTTACTCCTATCACCTCTCTCCCTTTGTTTCTCTCACGTTCTCTCGTACGTCCCAATGTACGCGTATCTCCACCTCTTTTTTTCTTTTCTTTCTCTTTGCACACCTGGGTTCCATTGACGCCATGGTCCATGCTTCCTTGTGCGTCCTCCTCGCGCTGTGCCCCGACAGCAGCGACTTGCCGTGCCAGACCCCAGGTTGGCCGGTCAGGCCAGACCAATGCAACCAGGCTCTCACTTGTCTTGCCTGCCTGCGCGCTCTAGCCTGTTTCGGTCCTGCAGGGTCCCTGAACCGGTGGTTGTTGCATCGAGGATGTCGACATGGCAGAGAGATACCCTGCACGCCGAACGAGAAAAAACACACACACACGAAAGGCAAGCCACAGTAAGCTTCACGGTGTGTACTCCATACTGTTTGTACGAGTACAGAGAAGACACCTTTGCCGCCTATTATACCGCCGAATGCAGAGAGATGGATCCGGACGGAGAGGTGAGTTTGTTGAGCTGCTGAGCTGCTGAGCTGCTGAGCTGCTGCTCTGCCGCGCTGCCGTGTTGCTGAGCTGTTCCTGTCGTTTTCAGTTGCAGCCGGATGTCCTATTTCCTGTCTGACCCGGCGTGTGTAATCATAGCCGTCTTTCTGCTGCTGTCTTCCTGCCTGCCCTGACCCTGGTCTGCCCGGCCCATTGAGTCAGGCGGGGGGGAGTGCGCATCATGGACCGGGTTGCATCGCCCAGTGGTCAAGCTCGCTCTGCGAAAGCAACGCCGCTTAAGCTTTGAGTTGTGTTGCTCTGAGCCAGCAACATGTGCTGGGTAGGAACGAGTACTCGCATCGTCGTTCGCCAAGACAATACGACCAAAAAAAGCACCACACACTACACACCACACTACACACTACGCATTGCGCACTATGCACTACGGACTACGCACTAGTCGCCTCCCGTGTCGCCCGTCACGCTCCGGTGTGCTACGATTGTCGATTGTCTGGGGCGAGAGGTCCGGGCGGGGAGAGGAGAAGGAAGAGAGAGGGGGGCCAAGCCCGGATGTTGTCTTCGTGCTGCCGTCCGCTGCAGTCTGAGGAGCGCGGATGCTAATTTGCTCAAAAAATCCACTCGCTTCTGCTGCCTATTCTTTCGGCGAAAAGGCCGTGGATTTTGCATCCAAGACGCAAGCAATCGGAGTGGGCATGCGGCAGGGAGGTCGCATACGAATACAACAGAAAGCCGAAAAACGGAAGTGGCTGCACACCTGCAGCTCCGTGCACTGCTCCCTTATTCCTCGGAGCTTCCATCCAACCTTGTGCGCTCCTGGCTATTAAATCCCTCGCGTGCAGGTTGACTGGTCACATCTCTGCTTACAGGATGGAACTCTTATCGGCCTCTGAGGCTCACCACCCAGGCCCAGCCTCCATAGCAACTGGAGCAAAAGACACTGATGTAAGTTGGGGCAGTGGACGGGGAAGAATGGCGTGCGGCCGCGGATGAACGGAAACGAGCAAAACGACAGAAAAGACGGATTAAAAAACTAAAAAACGACAAACAAGGGACGACCAGACACATGCGATGGAGACTGAAACAAATTGGGAGATAATCAAAGTGGGCAACACTGTGACGTGACAAAACTACCCAGGCACTGATCAGCAACTAACGACGACGCCGACCCTCTTCTGCAGATACCCATGAACGAAACGAGCCTTGTTGAAGAAATTTAGCCAACCTCTCCTTCAGGTGGCCGTCCGGGCAGAGTACTCCGTACGAGTAAGTAGTTTTACGACGTTATGGGCTTACTTGTATGGGCCTCGGCGTGCGGGGACTCGGCCTGGACCTGAAGTGGCATCCCCGTTTGCCCATCCATGTCTGTCCTGGGTTACTTGTCTTGCCCTGATGGGAAACTAACTCCCGTCTAGGAAACGCACACGCGCGGTCGGTGTCCACAAGGAGACCAACAAGCAAGAGACACGTTCTCGTTCTACGGAGTACGAGTTACGAATGTTCGCAGGCAGGCAGGCAGGCAGGCAGGCAGGCAGGCCCGGACCTCTTTCGATGCATCTCGGAGCGACCATGGGGGCGTTGTCTGAATTGGCAGGGCGGCAGTAATAAGGAACCACCCAGGTGTTGTCGCCCACTCTTCTTTTTTTCTACCGGCATTTGCCGCGGAACGGCATACGGCATGCAGTCAGCTCTTGTGGAGGACACTGAGAGCTGGCAGAGGCAGCTGGCAGAGGGCAGCGGGCAGAGGGCAGAGGACGGATGACAGAGGAAAACCCGCTCGCGCTCGCTGCCTCGTCCGTCGCAGTTCCCGTCACATACGAGTCATCAGCAATGGGCCCTGGCCCCGAAGCTATGTGGGCTGATGCCAAATACACGCCGGCTTTGGCCGTTGTTTGTTTTCGCTGTGCATAACACCAGCACGGCTTTATGACATTGTTATGCCCCGATGGAGAGCCGCAGGCGAACAGCAAAACACGACATGAACAGCATCGGAGTGGGTGATGGAGAGCTATGGAGCACGACAACCCCCGCCTTCTCCACTCCCTTGCGTTGAGGACAGACTAGCACAACGATACTGCAACAGAAGCTATCTGAAGGACACGCAAAGCGGAAAATATGGAAAGAGGAGCAATCTCGCCCGCCCGGACCGGTTGCCTGATTCTGCTCGCGGTGTTTTTTTTGTGTGTTTTTTGTGTTTTTCTTTTTTGTGTGTGTGTGCGTGTGTGTGTTCGCTTGTTTCTTTTTTTGTCCTTTTACGAGTACTCGTACACGTCCTGGCACCATTCATCCGCTCGGTTGCGCTGGCCAGGAACGGGCTGGATGGAGGCCAGGCGGCCCAGCTGTGCCGGGACCTTGCCGTCCCCCAGCTGGTCACCTTTTTTGATGTTCCCTTCATTGTTGTCTGTTTTTGTTTCTACTTTGAAGTCTTGTACGGAGCACGGAGTACGGAGTCCTCGTACAGGACTAGTTTGGATGTCCGATCCAGTACGAGTACTCCGTAATACGTCTCCTCTTGGTCTGGTCATCAATCTACTCAGTACGCAGTAGCTTTGGCAGCTAGATGTCTTCCTTGATCCTTGCTGCTTTTTAGTGGCCTGTTTTTTGGTTGTTTTTTTTACTGATTTTTGTTGATGTGTTTTCTTTTGTCCTGCAGAACGACAATGCGAATCCACAGCTGACTCCTGTGGCCTGACACGACAGGCTGATGGAGAAGGATATACGAAGTTTTGCAAGCTGACTTGTGGGAGGCAAGTGATCTATTGCCTCTTGCCCGCGGCATTCTACTGGCTGTGCTGCCATGCGGAGGCAAAAGGAGACGGGACAAGACGGAAATGGTGGCAGCGAGGACGATCAATGAGAAGATGCCGGCGGCTATGGCCCGAAACCGCTGGGGGCCAACCTGACTGGGATGGTCGAGATCAGGAACAACAGCGACGCCTTCTGCTGATGGGTCTGCGGATGGCCTGCGAATGGCCTGCAAATGGTCTGCAAATGGGGAGCGCTGTTTCTTCTGCAAGGATGCAAGGTGGGTAAGGACGGAGTATGAGTACTCGTACGGAGTACTCGTAGGAGGAAGAAATGACCGCCGACTTCGTTTTAGCCTCGCCTGGCCGTCCGCTGTGGGCTAGCACCAAGGCCATTGAAGGCCCTGTCCCTGTCCGATCCAAGGTCAGTATGATTGCTTTTTGCTATATGATTTGCATAGCCACAGCCACACACCCCCGTCGATGTTGATGAATGCGAGTGTCAGACGGAGTACGGAGTTCTTTTGCACTAACGAAATTGCCCAGGGCTCCTCCATACGGAGTAGATCGAACGCCTGTCCTTGCGGGTCCTGGTGGTCTTGAGCAGCAGCGCCATCACGAAACGGGTTCGCGAAATGGCCAACTCGCCAGCAAGGAAACGGCTAGAGCAATCAGCGCAGTTCCACATGGGGCCCGGCCAGTGTCCGCATATGGTGATTTGCCTGCTGTTGCGCATTCTCCGTGCACACAGCTCGCTCATCATGCCTGCATGCTGGACGGGTGAGCTGGGCTTTTTTTGTTGATCTTGTTGAGCGAGTCGCCCTGCCCCCGGGGCTATCAACGGGAGAGGAGAGGGGAGGGGAGAGACGATGATTCGACGAGTCCGGTGCATATACGAGCGCAGTCTTAAGGGGATGCTGCAAGATGGCGACGGCCACGACCACAACCAAAAACCACAGACCACAGCCACAACAACCACCACAACCGACGACCAACGACCAACGACCAACGACCACGAACGACCACGAATTGCAGCTGGACGTTGCGTGCTCCGGATCGCCCAGCGCAAGCACGCGATTGGCGGGCGCTCATTCGCGGTCTCGCTTCTCTGCCGGTGTTGGCGGTTTCTCTGCTGCCGCAGAACCGGTGGTCGATGGTCCCTGTCGCCCCATCGGCGGAACTCTGCAAAGGCAAAGCAGCGCCAGCCAGAGCTAATCATTACGAGTAGAAGCTAACAACCAGCTAGCAGTCAGCAGCCAGAAGCCAGCAGCCAGCAGCGCTCATTGTGCACAGATGCATTCGCGCTTACTCCCGCTTGTTGTTGTGCAAAGATACTTTGCATCAACCCGTCCGCCGAGTACTCGTACCTATTTTACCTATTTCAATCAAGACGCCCGTTGTACGAGCAGCCTCAAAGACCCTCTCTTTCTCTCTCTCTCCACACACGCCCCCCCCCCCCCCCCCCTCCCACCTTCTCACGGTCCAACTAAAGCTTTTGCCATGTACATTGTAACGATGCAACGTCTGCTATTTTATTTCTCGATTAATATTCTATCACTTTCTGTGTTGTGCTTGTTTTTATTACTGGTTTACTATTTTTGAGTGTTTTATCACTTGCTGCTTCTGCTTTATTCATCGGGAGGGAAAAGACGAAAAATCCAACGTCGAGAGGCAAGCAATGAGCTCATATATAATATCTTGCACGTCTCGCATGATCTGCCTTTCTGTCTTCTCCTCTGTTCCCATTCTCCTGTCTTTTCAATTCCTCTCCACACGTCGATAGTCCCAGTCGAAGCTGATAACCGATAGCTCTTAGCTTAGCTACTGCTACTGCTTCGTCGTCCTCTTCCTTTCCTCCTTCTCCTCCTCTTCCTCTTCCTCTTTTTCTTTTTTCTTCCTTCTCCTTCTCCTTCTCCTTCTACTTCTTACTTTGCTCTCGCTTTCACTGGTCAAGTTGTCTTCACCCGGGCGGTCTGTTGCTGCTTCTTTGCCATTCGTTGTGTTTTGCTTCTCATTCTGGTTCAAAGGTTGCTCGCCCACCTTTGCCATCATTGTCTAATCCTAATAACTGGTCACAATCCAGTCTTGGTGTTGGGTACTTTGCTTGCCTGCTTTGCGCCAGCTCCTGCAAAGACACAGTCGCCGACTTTCCATCGTCAAAGCACCGTGTTCGCGCCTCTCGGTTCTCAGCCAACGGCCCCTACTGAAAAACTCTCGCTCTTCGAAATCCGCTCCAAAAATCTGACGTTCTATCTCTCCCGGTGGGCAGCTGCGGAACAGCTGTGCGGTTTTTGCTAAGGGCAACTTGAAGCCTTTTTTTTTTCTTCTTCTTTCTTTCCTTTTTCATCTTCGTCACAAAAAAAATCTACACCAAAAGGGCAGCCTGCACGACCTCAAGCGTGCGTGTGGCTCCATTTGGTAATCGGACCGTCTTATCCGCTCCCGGAGCTGCATTGTGCTTCCCCCAATGTGGAAAGTTCTCGCCCAAATACCTATATCATGTCGTTTGAAATCTTCTCGAGTCGCCTTGCCCTGCCCTTTAGTTTCGTGCCATCCACGCGATTCTGGGTGGTCTTGTTCTGGATTGTGTGGTAGGTTTTTTGTTTATTCTCATTTTCCCCCTCTGTTTTTACTGGCCCGGACGGAAGCGAGAGTACGTGAGTGATACAAGCGATACTGACAAACCCCGCCCTATAGGATTCACAGATACACACGGTTGATTGTGCACTGCATCAGCCATTGGTGCTACCGGTCCAAGGCGATCCCCGAAAAGCCGACGTTTACGGAGCAGGATGTGACGGTGGTGATCCCGACGATCCACCATGCATTTGAGGAGCTTCGGCCGTCGCTGATGAGCATTATTGCGTGCCGGCCGTGCGAGCTGATCCTGGTGACGACGAAGAACAAGCACATGGACCTGGAAAAGCTGGCGAGCTCGCTGCGGCGGCGGGCGGGCACCACGAGCATCAGCGTGCGGAGCACGAGCATCACGAACAAGCGGCTGCAGGTGTGCGAGGCGCTGCCGGATGTGCACACGCCGATTACGATCATGGCGGATGACGACGTGACGTGGCCCAGCACGCTGATGCCGTGGATCCTGGCGCCGTTTGAGGACAGCAAGATTGGCGGCGTGGGCACGAACCAGCGGGTGCGGCGGGTCTGGAACGGGCCGCTGACGGAGCGCGTGTTCAACTGGCTGGGCGCGGCGTACATTGAGCGGCGCAACTTTGAGATCTCGGCGACGCACAACATTGACGGCGGCACGTCGTGCATGTCGGGGCGCACGGGCGCGTACCGGACGGAGATTCTGCAGAGCCCCGACTTTCTCGAGGGCTTCCGGACGGAGCGCTGGGGCAAGTTTATTCTCAACGCGGACGACGACAACTTTGTGACGCGGTGGCTGGTGAGCCACAACTGGAACACGTGGATCCAGTACGAGCGGGCGTGCGAGATTGAGACGACGCTGGAGAACAGCACCAAGTTTCTGTACCAGTGTTCGCGCTGGGCGCGCAGCAACTGGCGCAGCAACTGGACGAGTCTAGTGACGGAGCGGCACGTTTGGAGGTGAGTTTTTTTTTTTTGGGGGGGGGGAACGCTAAACCGGATTGGGGCTAACACAAACAGACGCCAACCGTGGTGCACGTATGCGCTGCACATTGCGACTTTTACGTCGCTTGCGTTTGCGATTGATCCGCTGCTGCTGTACGCGTGCTGGCGGGCGACGGAGGGCTGGGCGTACACGCACCGGCAGTATGCGTTCTGGGGCCAGGTGGCGTTTATGTTTGGCTTCACGAAAGTGGTCAAGCTGCTGGGGCTGTTTGTGCGCAACCCGGCGGACATCAAGTACCTGCCCATTTCGGTGGCGTTTGGGTACATTCACGGGCTGATTAAGCTCTACGCGCTGTTTACCCATCGAATGGTGAGTTTTTTTCTTTTTTTTTTTTCTCCATGAATCTTTTGAAATAGTTCCTGGCTAACAACCCAGACATCGTGGGGCAGTCGCGAGGACGCCGATACAGACGACAACATGCGCCTGGCCCTGAGTGCCAGGTCGAGCACTTCCGACAGCGTGCCGCCGTGGCTGACGGAGCCGCAGCTGCCACACCACCGGCACCGTGAGACATCGCGGGCGCGGTCGGTGAGCATCAGCAGTATGCGGCATGCGCACAAGCCGCCGCTCATGTGGCCAGGGGCATGCGAAAAGGCGCCCTTGCTGGATGCAACGGCCTACTATGGGCGCAGCACGACGCAAAATGTATAACACACAACACACACACACACTCCTCCCCAAAAAATTTACGGGCGGCACGGGAGAAATAGAGAAAAGGAAGAGGACATGACGGATCACAAAAAAAGCAAAAGCGGCGAGGTAATGCTTGGGATACGGCTTTCTTGTTGGAACACAAAAAGGATGCTTAGAATAGAATGAAGCTTTCATTCGGGTCGGTTTTGTCTTTTTTTTATTTTTTTCTGTTTTAGTTTTCAGATTTCTCTTTTTTCTATTGCCGGACTTGTTTGTGTTATTGTTTGTTTTGTTTTGTTCTATTCTGTTTATTTATCTGTTTATTTATTTTATTTTATTTTCACTCTCACTCTTGATATCATGACTATTATACTTTCCACTTTGTATGCACTAGAGCAGTCGGAGGAAAGACGGGTGTGATTGTTTCTAAAAAAAAAATACAATTACAAAAAATACAATCACGGCAGAATGCGTCGTAGATACGGAGAGGTTGCGAGATCAGCGCTATTGATTAATGGTCAGATTGCAGTGTAAATACACTTTGCTGAGCATGGATGGCTATCGATCGTGGCGGGCTGAGCCAGAAAAGGAAATTCGGTGGTGTGGGTGGGCAGCAGGGGTAGGTACGAGTAGGTTAGGTAGAGGCGATGGGGGAAGGAGCGATGGGGGGAGGGGGGGGACGATGCGGAAGGAGGGACGGGAAGATGAAGAAACAATAATATTAGAAATAGGAAATACTCAAGAAAAGAAAAGAATAAAAAAAAGAAAGAAAAAAACCGTCGGATACTTATATTTCCGCTGATGATTCGATTGACCTTGACTCACTCACTGCGCTCGAAAAAAATTCCCACCCACATCGGCTAAACAAGGCGCATATGCACATGCACGACTTCAATCAGGTCGGATGCAAGTAATGGCGAGAGGCCGAGACTTTTTACTCAACAACCAAGAGAACAAGAGAAAACGAGTTTCTCAAAACGAGTTACTCGTACTCCGGAGTGGACTTGATACGCACAGAGCACGGAGAACTCACAGACGCCGCACCGCACGCCTTGCTGTAAGGGCCTGGGGGCATTGCGGGCCAACGGGTCTTAGTGTGTAATTTTTTTTGCGGAGAACCCTGGTCGAAAAAAAAAAAAAAAAAAAAGAAACAAGACGTACGACGAAATACTTTTTTATCGGCCGAAGACCGAAGAGGTAGGAGCGTTGTGGTGGAGTGGAGACTTCTCTCTCAAGAGGCAGGACACAGAAGAGAGAGACAAGAGATGGAAATAATGAAACATTAAACCAGTCGTGCTATTGAATGACAATCTGACGGGCATAACGCGCACACGGCAGGGAAAAAAAAGAGAGAGATGTCTTGCATGGGGGATACGGGGGGTCGACGGCACGGCGTGAGAGTGCGACGCTGAGAGGGGGGGAGGGAGGTAGCTGGCGGAAACAGCGGCACGGCAAGAAAAAAAGAAAAAAAGAAAAAAAGAAAACAAAAAAGAAAAAACGGCTTGGAAGACTAATGTTGAAGATTGAAAAGAGTACGACTACGAGATGCCAATCCAACGAGTACGAGTGAGTATGAGTACTTGGTTTTTACGAGTGTATGCAGCTAAGCTCACACTAAAAAAGAAGTCGTCTCCAATCGCAACCTGCACACCCGTATCGACATGCCCCATTCGGTCGATGACGCAGGCGCCGGAGGTAGCTATGCGCGGTTGCTTTTTTAGCTCTGTCGCTCTGCATGATATTCGAGCGCGATATGTCAAAGTAGAAGAACGAAAGAGGAAGAACTCAGGGAAAGAAAAGAAAGCATCAGACGTACGACATACGACATAACGACATAACAGCCATGGCCGCGTCAAAATCTCGTAAGTATAAAAATAATTCTCAAAAAAAAAGAAAAAAACTCGCAGCGCTAGGGCTGACCAGACGATACCTGCTGCTGCTGCTGCTGCAGCCGGGAGGACGGAATGGCCGGTGTGCGGCCACAGGACTCGCCGGTCAGCAGACCCCTTCCAGGAGGTTTGGCCGGCTTGCCACCGGAGTGTACGAGTACGAGTACTCGTACGCGTACTGAACAGCAGACAGCGAGAGCACGAGAGCACGAGAGCACAGAGTACGTCATCGGCCGGTGGTGCAAGGACGAGTTGTACGACGTACTCGTATGCGTCAGTATGGGTAAATATGAGTGCAAGTGAGTGTAAATACGAGTAGAGGCAGACGGGTTAGCAGCCCGTCCTGCATGCACGTCGTCTAGTTTCTATACGAGCCAGGCGCTATTTGCGTATATTTCTGTCGCTGAAGAGTACGAGTTCTCGTACGGAGTAGTTGTACATACTATATAGAATCGTACATAATATATATATAGAATAACACACCATCGTGCACGTTACTCGCACGCCCCTCCCCCCTCCCCCCTCACGTCACTGGCAGTCCAGCACGAGGTAACGAGGTTTTGCGTGCTTAATAATTGGTTTGTGCGGGTGACGCGGCGGCGGCGGCGACGGCGGCAACGGCACAGCCAGTCAGCGAGTACGGAGTACGAGAAGCACCCACGGCATGGCCCCCCCCTCTCACTCTGCCTTGCCATCCACGTCTGCGCATCCCATGTTCCAGAACCACGCCGGCAACGCGCCACCCGCAGCAGCCCGCAGGTCGCAGCCCGCGTCCGACCCCAGTTGCCCACTCCCCCTCCTTTGCCCATCCCGTGTCGTCGTATTTTCAGCTGTCTCCGGCCCCATCCTCCCGTGTCCGGCCGGTCTCTTGTTGACCACCTGGTTCGTGGGGGGGGGGGGGGGGGGGATGGAGATGGAGGGGGGGGGAGAAAGAGAGGTATGAGAATGACCACTGGCCACTGACAGCCAGGACCCAAGGACGCCCACCCCCCCGGCCGGTCGTATGCGTACGACTGTACTCGCACGCACGACTATATATATATATATATATATATCACCAGCATATGCAAGCTGCAATGGCAGGCTGCGCATAGCCCCTTTGAGCCCATGCAGTGGCAGGCTGGGTGTGACGTGCGCGTCCCGGAACCCGTCTCCGGCCCAGCCGATGGCCGTCCCGGTTTGTTGCTTTGTCCATACGAGTGACGAGTGACGAGTACTACTCGTACACCCCCCCCCATCCCCTCCCCCTCCCAGGGGTGGGCTCGTGTCGTATTGTTCCCCCCCCCCCTCTGTGCGTGTGCTAAACCCAGCGTGCATCCCCGGCCATGACGGCATGCATGCATGCATGCCCTGCCCTGCCCTGCCCTGCACTGCACATGCATGGCATGCAGGGCATACGTGGTCAACTCTCTCATTCTCAACCGGCACGCCAGGCACACACAGAGCCTGCAAGGCCGCACAAGGCCGGCATGTGATAGAGAGGAGCCGGAGTGAAAGAAAAAAAAGATCAACGATCAGGAAACATCACTTCTCGAAAAAAAACGAAAATCAGAGACACCCAACATCCCCCCCCTACTGACTCGCCATCTTCGCCAGCTTCTCCTGCTTCAGCGCCTCGTACGCCCACTGCGACGGGTGCACCCGCACCTCGCACGCCACGCGCCCAAACACGCCCACCGCAATGCTCAGGTCGTGGTAGCCCTCGAGGCCCGTCACCGGCCGGTCCTGCTCCGCGTCCGTCTCCTCGTGGATGTCCCAGCGCGCAAACGGCTGGCCCTCGACCGTCACAAACACTTCCACCGATATCCCACCACCACCCCCTCTTCCCGGCGTCGGCGTAAACCGCATGCCGATGCCGTACGTCCCGCCCGGCCGCATCGCAAACCCTTCCCCCTCACGCAACGTCTTGCCGCCCCACGTGTCGTTGACGTACCGGTGCCCGTCGTCGCCGTGCACCGCCAGGCTGCCCCGGTGCCACCCGGGCATCCGGAACGGCGGGTACGGCAGCGCCGTGAACCCCATGGCCAGCGTCACTGGCTCTTTCTGCTCCTTCAGCACATGCACCTCATAGTACGCCACAAAGGCCCGGCCTGTCGCTGCCGGGCTGTGCAGGCTCGGCGCGTAGCTCGGCGGGAACCCCACGAGGCACGCGTCCGGGCAGTGCCGGGTGGATGCCACCAGGATCGCTCCCGTAGCCGGGTTCTGCTCCAGCGTGCCGCGGAAACAGGGCGCGCGCTGCAGCACCGTCGCATAGCGCGCAATGGCGGCGCGCGTGGCTGCCTTGTCTGTGTTGCCCCCCACGAGGTCCATGGGCGGGAACTGCAGCGCGTGCTGCGCGCACCAGGCCTCGCCCGCCGCCGACTGCGCCTCGGTCGCATTGGTCGCCGGCGACTGGTCCCAGCCGCTGAACAGCGCCGGCGGCGGCGGCAGCAGCGCCGTGTCGGGCACGGCCGACTGCCAGTCGTGGTGGCCTGGCGGTGGGCCCGGTGGGGGTGCATAGTCTTGCATATATGCCGCCGCATGACCTGGCGGTGGTCCCGGCGGCGGCGCGTACTCGTCCTGGTCCGCCGTCACCGGCCCAGCCCAGGCGGCCGACTCTTTTTTGATGGCGGGCTGCACGGCCACGGGACGGGGCCCGGCCGCCGCCTTGTCTGGAGATGATTTTGATCCGAAGCACATGATGGTGGTGGTGATGATGATGAGGAGGAGGATGAGAATGCGTCTTCGTCGAGTGTGCGCTTTTTATTCCTCTCTGAGCCTTTTCTCAATAAGGCTTACACTGCGGTAGGCAGACTCAATGACGACAGTGACACAAAGAAACGGGCTGGCCAAGATGATGTTGCGACCTCAGCCACTGTCGATCGCTCAAAGCAGTGTAGCTCGAGATGCACTTGTAAGCGTACTAGCGCGATATGCTTGATTAGTCATCGTGGCTAAGTCCGGGGTGTAAGACGACGAGGCAGAGTTGGGCCTCGTAGATTGTAAGATCTATGACTCCAAGACAAAGACGAGGGACCCGTGACAGTTGAGATTCACTGATTGCGGTACGATACAGCACAGTAGACACACACAGTAGATACCACACTGTACAAAAGTACCGATTACTAAGCAACCATAGTGTCAATATCCCATTACCATACCAAGTACCTATACCCACTGTCACCGCATCTACACGGCGCCCGCCTTGCCGTCCGCCGACTCGCCGCTCGCCTTGCCGTGCTGCGCCTTGGCCAGGCCCACCACGTCCACCCACTTCGCCGGCCGCTGCCGCCCGCCCGCGTAGCCGTCGTGCAGGTACCGCTCCGCCTCGGCCGCAAACTGCAGCAGCAGCTCCTCGGCGCCCCACTCGCCCGTCGCCAGCACGCCCACGGGCACGTGGCCCTCGCCCTGCACGGGCGCGCCGTAGCCCATCGGGCACGTGACCGACGGCGTGCCCGTCACGTTGGCCAGCCACACGTACTGCATGCACCGCAGCGACATGTTGCCGTCGAGCATGCCGTACTTGGCGTCGCCCGCGTGCTTGGGCCAGCCCACCATGGGCGTCGTCGGCGTCACCACCACGAGCTCGCTGCCGTGCGTCGCCCACAGGTGCGCCAGGTGCCGCATCAGCACCGTGCGCAGCTGGTTGTACTTGACCACGTCCACCGTCGACGCCTGCGCCCCGATGCTGAGCAGCATGGCGTTCTGTGCGTTCAGCATGCCCGCCCACGCGTCGCAGTTGGGCGTCGCGCGGTCGCGGATCTTGTCCAGCGCCTCGACCAGGCACAGCGGCGCGTGCGCCGACTGGCCCTCGGCCAGGTACGGAATGGAGATGTCGACGACGCGGTGGCCCTGCTTTGCAAAGTGCGCCACGAGATCGTCAAACATCTGCCGCACCGCCGCGTCCGAATTGTTGACCCAGTCGCGCGGGATGCCCAGCACGGGCTTGGGCGTCTGCTTCCCGGACACGTCCAACTGGCTGATGGCAAACTTGCCCGTCACCGGGTCCGCCGGGTTGGGCTGCGCCACCGTGCGGTACGCCGCCGTCAGGTCCGCCACCGTGGCCGCCATCGGCCCAACAATGCACGTGCTCGAGTCCATGACCGTCGTGCGGTCGTGCGTCGTCTTGAGCCCGTAGACGCCGTTGAACGACGGCGGGATGCGGATGCTGCCGCCGGCATCCGTGCCCAGGGCGATCGGCACCAGCCCCGCGCCCAGCGCCGACCCGGCGCCCGACGACGAGCCGCCCGGGTAGTACGCCGGGTTGTACCAGTTGGTCGGCGTGCCGTTGCGCGGGTTGCAGCCCGTCGTGTCCATGCCGATCTCGTGCATGTTGTTCTGCGCCACCAGCAGCGCGCCCGCCTCCAGCAGCTTCGTCACCGGCCACGCCGTCTTGGTCGCCGGCTGCCGCAGCCGCGGGTACTTGCGGCCAAACGCCGCGTCGTCCAGCCGCGGGTTGATGCCGTTGGTGCTGACGTACCCCTTGACGTCAATATCGCACTTGACCGAGAACGGCACGCCGTCCAGCAGGCCCAGCGGCGCGCCCGCCGCCCAGCGCGCCGCCGAGGCACGGGCGGCCGCGCGCAGCTCGTCCACCTTGGTGACCAAGAAGGCCTTTTCGTAGATGGAGCCGAGGTCGCGCTGCACGAGGGGCAGCAGGGCCTCGACGACATCGACGGGCGTCGCCGCGCCCGAGGCGTAGAGGGCGTGGTAGTCGGCGCTCGAGTAGAAGCGCGTTGCGTGGGCCGTGTGCTGCGGCTCCGTAATGTCGGAGCCAAACGGCAGAATGGTCGTCGTCGTCTCTCTGCTGCTGGCCCCCGGGCCACCGCCGCCACCTGTGGGTATAACGCGGGGATTGAAAGTGGCCACCTCGTCGCCGAGGCCCGGCAGGTACTTGATGCGGCCAAAGCCCGTGTTGTTCCAGAGCAGCTGCCGGACGGGGCCGATGTTCTGCACCACGGCAGACACGGCCACCAGCGGGAGACCGCGCACAGCTGGGTTGTTGGGCTGTGGCGGGCGGTACTCGAGGTCGGCGCCCTCTTTGGGGGCCGGGTAGTTTACAAAAGGACGAGCAGCCATAATGGAGGGGAGGGGGGGGGGGGGGGGGTTGGAAGAGGGTAGTATTGGAAAGGGAGATGGGGAGGCTGGAGAGGATGGAGATGGAGGAGTACGGAGTATTAGGGGAAGAAGTAGAAGAAGTAATAATAATAGGAGTCGAAGCAGAAGAGAGCAAGAGCGAGCTGAGAAGAGTGGAGACCTGGACAGAGCAGAGATATGCCGTCAAAAGGAGCAAGAGCGAAGATGTTATCACCGACCGCGCTTCCCCTTTTAGCTAGGTGTTAATGTGGGCACTGCTGCTGCCTATCTACGCGTACGAACATATTATCACGACTTGCTGACATTCCGTGATGCTTACAAGTACGTACTTGTGTGATGGATGCCCTTTCAGGGTTCACGCGGGGAAGCATTGGTCTGTCGGTGTGTTGGTCGTGGTACAGGTACGCGGTCGAGCTCGGCAGCTACGTCAGTTTGACATGTGCTTGCTTACTTATGATCTGGCTAATACGAGTATTGTGGGGCCGTTTAATCAGTGCGAATATCCCAGCACTAGCTCTCAGTATGGCGTATCGGGTATCTGTACTAATCCCACCGTAGCAGCAGTGTCTCCCTGAATAAACATGACCGAGTGGCAACAACTTCACTACGACGTAATAATAGGTAAACTGTGGACGCATCATTCTTCGAGATACGAGTACTCGTATGGCACGGAAATAGATCTCATCAAGATCTGCAACAGCGAAACGAGACAGAAACCCGAACAGTTCGTATTGCGCGGCGATAATACCTAACCAAACAGCTAATACGAAAAACAAAAACTAAACGTAAAGACATGACTGCATTGCACGAACAAAAACAAATAACCGACCCAATGTACATCGAAAAAAAAAATCAAACAGAAAAACAAAAGATAAAAAAACACCCAACGCCGTCCGTTTTGTTCGTGCATGGTGCTCCCGATGGAATGCTCTGTACTGGGAGGAGAAGGAGGAGGTATATGATCATAATCGTAAGGAAGAGCAATGCAATGGATGCTGAGATCAACTCTTGGACATCCGGAAAAGCCGCGTGCGCAGCCACAGCACAAAGCCGTTCCAGTAGCTCTGCGTCTTGCGCTTGGCCGACTGGCTGTTGGTGCGCTGCGCATGCCGGAACGCCACGCTGTCCACGGTCGGCCCGAAGCTCGGCCGCGTGCCGCCCGCCACGTGGTCGTACTTGCTGGCCTTGAACGCCAGCTTCTCGTTCTCGGCCGCCGCCGCCGATGCCGACGACGACGGCTGCATGCGGCCCGTGTACCGCCCGCTGTCACGGCCCTTTTCGGACTCGCCCAGCCCCAGGGCCGGTGCCGACGCCGATGCGACGTCCAGCGAGGGCGTCGTCCGGCGCGACAGCGACGGTCGCAAAATGTCGCTGCCCGTGCCGCTGTTCTTGCGCATCTGGGCAGCCTGCTGCCGCTCTATGAACTTGGCCTCCTTGTTGTCGCGCCGCTCGCGCTTGCGCAGCATCTCGCGGTCGTGCTTCTCGACCTTGGCGCGTTCGCGCTCTTCAAACTTGCGCCGCGCCTCGCGGATCTGCTCCGCCCGCGCCGTGGCATCCACCTCGGATCGCGACCGCAGGCGCGGGAACCCAATGTCGAGCGAGCTGCGCAGCGAGTGCGGCGAGTGCACCTCGTGGTTCGAGAGCGACGGCGAGTCGCCCGCTGGTCCGGCCGCGTTGATGTGGAGATCCGAGTGTGAAATGCTCGACGACAAGCTGCTGGTGCCGCGGTGCGACATGCGCCGTGAGCGACCAGCCGACGCGGAGGGCGGCGTCGTGGCGGTAGTGGTGGTGGTGGATGCGTGTGTGGCAGCATTGCTCGTATTCACGCGCAGCGGTGGCGCAGCAGTGCGAATGTCACTAAACGACGACGCGCGCTGGTTGGCGAGCGTCGGGTACCCGAAGCCGGCCTGTGGCATAGACACTGTGCGATTGTGCCCGTGCCCGTGCCCATGGCTGTGGGCATGGCGGTACGTGGGAAGCGACCCGACCTCGCCGTCGTCGTGTTCGTCGTCGTAGTAGTCGCTGCTGCTGCTGGCCAGGGACGGGAACGTGGGCGACCGGGGCGTCTGCTGAAACGTAAACGGCCGCGCATAGGTGCTGGGCCGGCCATCGACAAAGCTGGCGCTCGCGGCCGTGGCCACGGAAAGGTGCGATGTGCTGCTATACGACCGCGAATGTCCGTAGCGAGACTTGTTGCTGATGCCGAGGCCAATACCGCCGCCCACACCGAATGAAGACTTGTCCAGGGACGAGAAGCTGACGTCGCGTGCCGAGCGAGGCAGGCCGGGCGACTCGTCGCCCTCGACTAGGCCAGCCATGCCGGGAACATGCTGCTCCTCCCACGGCCGGTCGAGGTCGATGGAGTTTTTCTCCGAGTGGCCGCGCTTTTTCAATATAGGCTTCACCATTGTGATGGTGAAGATGGAGGAACAAGATGTTGGGGGGGGGGGGGGGGGGTGGTTGACGAAGAGAGAAGAGCTGGTTTTCACGCAGACATGAGGCCGGTAGGATGGGGGAAAGCGGGTTGAAGAGTAAGATTTGGTGTAGCCGCACAGCGGGAACGACGGCAGCAGGCGTGGCAGGTCAAGGACCAGTCGAAATCGAAAGCCAAAGAAAGCACTTGACGGGAGGCGAGATGCTGATCGAATTCGCGGGGAAAGGTGTTCGAGTACACACACACAAAGAGACTACCGACGTCAAAGGTTTGGTACTTTAGTCGAGTCGCATATGAGTAGACCGTAGACCGCCGGGAGAGAGAAAGATGATCTGTCTGGCTGCACTGGAAATGTCTAATTTAGGGCGGGTTCTAGCGGAGTTCTAGAGCAGTGTGCGCTGTCAAACAGCACAGCAACAACAAACAGCAACGAGCGGAGACACGGTTGCGCTGGTGGCGGAGAACAACAACAAAAGATGCAAAAAGGCGGACTGGCCGGGCCACCCGAGGCAGAGGAGGTGAGGTCGAAATGGTGCTGAGGTGACGATTGTTGTTTCGAGCAAAGTCGACAAACGTCGGACGACGGTTAAGAGAGAGGGAGAGAGGGAGAGGGAGAAGAGGAAGAAGAGGGAGAGGAAGTAGGAAAAAGGAAGAAGGAGGAAAGGCGAAAGGAAGAAAAGGAAGAGGCGGAGGACGAGGATCATAAAAGGAATAGAAAAAAAGAAGTTTAAAAGAATAAAAGAAAAAAAGAAAAAAGGAAAAGAAAAGGAAAGGATGAGCGGAAAAGAGAGAAGAGGGGACTCGACGGATAAGAGAGCGCCTGTCACAAAGGAAGAGGGATAATTTGATCAGGAAAGCACGGCAAGAGGAAAGGAGCAACAGTGAGCAGCAACGAGGGAAAGAGCGACGACAGGGCAGGTCGGGGTGGAGATGTCTTAGTGGCTACTTTGTAGTGTCGTCAACATAGTGCACGTATTCCCCATATTAGTGTGCAGGAAGAACGAACTGCAGTGACTTGCAGGCGGCTCCGGACAGATGGCGCAGATAACAGCCCGCGAGCAGAACAAAGAAGCCAAAGACACTACGGGTAACAAACCAAGGCGCAGAGCGCAAGAAGAAAGAGCGACCGAGAAACAGGACCAGACGGAAGGTGGGGGGGAACGACGCAGTTTGGTCGTACTAACGTGCCTCTACGAGTTACTAGCCAGTAATACGAGTGAGTACTCGTACTAATTACAGAGGCAAAGCGTCGTGAAGGAGGGCAGTAGGGAAGGCGCAGCCCGCACTCGTCTGACCGAGCCAGCCAATCCGCGCGCCGTGGCTGCTTTCTACATTCAGCACCCCGTAGCCTCTCCTCAGCCTGCGTCCGGCGGATCCGTGGGCAGCGGGGGAGGCGAGTGTTCCTTGTTTTCCCATTTTCTTTCTGAGTTTTTCCTATTTAACATCTTTCGACTTTCGACTCGGGGCAAGACTCGATGAGCGATGAGACTCGATCGTGAAAGAAAATTCTACTCCGCTCTTTTTCCTTTGAAGATACGGAGAGTAGTACTCCGTATGAAGGGAAAGCGCTTACTCTAATATTCGCTCTCGCCCTCGCTCTTTCCCTTTGTATTCGGCGGGGATATGCCCGACTAGGTCACGATGACCGACAGGGGTCTGACGGAAGTCGGAAGGCGGTGACGGCCCTGGACGAAGCAACAAAAAGGTGGTGTACGAGAGGACTCGTACCCGTACTCCGTACGTTGTAAACTTGTAGCTTACATACTGCACCACTGTCCACCGACCGAGTCGGCCTGTTGGTCTCCACTCACGTGCACCACATTGGTGCGCTTTTTTGCTGCAGGCGGGCTCCATAGAGGATGGCTGGGCCTTTGTCGATGCAGATGCGATGCAGGAGACTAAGGAGAAGGGGAAGCAGATAACCAGGACGAGAACAATACCTCTCGTGATCTCTTTCTTGATGTGTGAGAGTCGGTTGTTCTCTTCAGTCTCCCAGATGACACCCTCGCCTACCACTCATTCCAAGCGATCCGGGCGGTCTCTATCCGAGGATCCCGATCCACGAGTCGTAGAAAAGAAGGGTTCCATTTCTTCGAGCAAATAGAGTATGGAGTACTCGTACTCTGTATTTACGTACCCGTACTTTTGTAATTACAAGTGGCGCGAGTACTCGTACGGAGTACATCGTACGCTCAGCTCGAGCACACACACCAAAAGAGACCCCATGCAGCAAAAGCGTACGTCCTATGCACCGTGATTTACCCACCCAGCCCGCAGTCCGCGCACGCAGCCCGCCCGCCCGCCAGCAAACGCATTTCCGCTTCCAAGCGATCGGCCCTCTCCTCTCTGTCATGTCCCTTCCTGATGCGTCGTCTTATTCCACTGGCGAGACATGGCAAGCTGTCATCCAAGACAGGCGGCCAAGCGAGACTCAGCCATGGGGGGACAAAGGCGGTCTGCAAAAGGCATCGTGTGTCCCGACCGGGTAAGTGAAAGAAAGAAAAAAGCGCGGCTGTACGAGTACGGAGAGGAATACCGCTACTGCGAACGTCAGATGGTGCAAGAGAGATAACGAGAGCCTTCCTTGCGGTATATAAGATTTTTTATTTCAAAAAAAATCGTATTAATTGAGACGGGCTAGATTAAGCTGGAGGCTAAAATAGAGCGACGGGAAGATAGGGGTGCATATTTTGCTGACTAAGCACGGCGTTTAGGGGATTTCTCTTTTTCTCTTTTACTCTGTTTCATTTCACTATCCTGAATACACTCGTACTATCCAGCAAAAAAGAGTAATGCTGTCGTGAAAACAAATCGTAGAGATCGTGAGATACCATCGTGACACCCCGTAGCACAACATCTCAAGACAATGAAAGCTCTCATTAAAAATCGCCTGTTGTGGCATCTAATCCTACATGCTCATCTCCCGTATTATTATCTCCACCGTCCAATTTGTGCACGGCCAAGATTGCCGCTCGGGGAGACACAAAACCACTGTCCAGGGGCCAATTTCCACAAGCAGCACATGAGCTCCTCATGACAGGCAAGATGGCGGAGTGGTTAACGCGCGGGCCTGCTAAGCCCGTTCCCTCGGGAGCGAGAGTTCGAATCTCTCTCTTGTCGTTTTTTTTTGTGAACTTCTTTTTTGCTTGCATAATAAACTTACACAAACTGCCATGATATCATGACGGACTGCAATGACACCATCGCATCCAGCTGCATATAGGGCACTACAATGCCAGCAAAAAAAAGGCTTCTTCCACATCGGCCCCCGCGAGCAGCGCGCACGTAGCTCTCCACAGCAGGGGCCGGCGAGATGAAGCCATTCTCGTCGTTTGTGACGTGCGTCGTCGGATGCATCTCGGCCGTCCCTCTCCGGCGTACATAACCTCGTCGTCGACGTAGACTTTTTTTTGTCTCGCCGTCTTGCTTGTACTCATCTTTGTAAAACATACCCACCACCACAATGGAATACCGCTTTCTCGGACGCTCCGGCCTCAAGGTCTCTGCCATCAGCCTCGGCAGCTGGGTCACCTACGGCGGCCACGTCGCCGATGGTAGGCCTCTTTTTTATTGTATCCCAGAAGATGTTTGCACCAGCTGACCACCAGACAAATCCTTTGCCTGCATCAAGGCCGCCTACGACGCCGGCATCAACTTCTTCGACACCAGCGAAAACTACTCGGCCGGCGACGCCGAAGTCGTCCTCGGCAAGGCCATCAAGCACTTTGGGTGGCGCCAAAACGACCTCGTCATCTCCACCAAGGTCTACCACGGCCACGAAGCCAACTCGGCCCACCCCGACCGCCCGCCGCTCAACAACGCCGGCCTGTCGCGCAAGCACATCATCGAGGGCGTCACGCGCTCGCTCGCACGCCTGCAGCTGCCCTACGTCGACGTCGTCTTTGCCCACCGCCCGGACCGCGACACGCCCATCGAGGAGACCGTCCGCGCCTTCAACTACCTCATCGACCAGGGCAAGACTTTCTACTGGGGCACGTCCGAGTGGTCGGCCGCCGAGATTGCCGACGCCTGGCGCGTCGCCCGCCAGCTCGGCCTCGTGGGACCCATCGTCGAGCAGCCCCAGTACAACCTGCTCGTGCGCGCCAAGGTCGAGGACGAGTTCCGCTGGCTCTATGAGAAGGAATACGGCCTCGGGCTCACCGTCTGGTCGCCCCTGAAACAGGGCATCCTGACCGGCAAGTACAACAGCCAGCCCGCGCCGCCCGCCGGCAGCCGCCTCGCCGAGGCCCAGGACAAGTTCTCCGCCGGCCAGAGCAAGTCCTTTGGCGATGCCGCCTGGCAGCGCGAGCTGGCCCAGGTCGAGAGCCTGCGGCCCGTCGCCGACAAGCTCGGCGTCTCGCTTGCCCAGCTGGCCCTCGCCTGGGTCCTCGCCAACAAGAACGTGTCCACGGCCATCATCGGCGCGTCGAGGCCCGAGCAGGTTGCCGAGAACGTCGCCGCTCTGGCCGTTGTCCCGAAGCTGACGCCGGCGATCCTGGCCGAGATTGACGACATCCTCGGCAATGCCATCCCGGCACCACCCCGGAGAATTGGCTAGACAGCTGTTAAAGAATATAAAGCAACGTTGACTCCATGATATCATGTATGAAAATCATTAATCAATTTGGTAGATGCTGCGAGGTAATTGTACCGCATGTGCCGCAGAGACAAGAAAAAAGAAAAAAAAAGGCAAAGACGCTTCCAATGAAACATCTTGCCTCATGATAAATGGCTCGGATCCATGGTCCGAGAATAGAATGTAAAGTATGACGTATAGATGACGGTAGCATCCACGCCGAGGCAGCCATCCCCAGCTGCCTGTTGCATTTTGATTCCTCCTCTTGCTCACCTCACTCCACTCAACTGACACCATACTCACGCTTTCGCGACAAGTAAGGGTATGCAACCCGCTTGACTACCCCCAGGTGCTGGCGTCCTCGGGGTTCGGGTAGAAAAAGGCAACAAGGCCAATAATCACATACGTCGCGCACAGCAGCGCGCCCTCGAGGTAGTTGCTGCGGCCGTCGAGCACCAAGAAGTTGACAATAAAGGCCGACACAAACAGACACACCGTCTCAAACAGCGTAAAGTAGAGCGTCATGTCGCGGTCGATGATCCAGCCGAGAATGACCACCAGCGGCGTCATGAACAGCGCAATCTGGATCGAGCTGCCGACGGCCACGCCAATGGCCAGGTCCATCTTGTTCTTCATCGCCACCATGACCGCCGTGACGTGCTCGGCCGCGTTGCCCACAATCGGCAGGATGATCAGCCCGATAAACACTTCGCCCACCGAGCTCGTCGCTACCAGACCGTTGATCGAGGACACCATGAACTCGGCACACGCCGCAACCAGACCCGTCGTGACGAGGAGCAGCAGGATCGCAGCACGGCGCGACAGGGTGAACTCGTCGCTGGCGTCGCCGTCACCGCCGGCCATCCCGTTCAGGCCAGAGCGGTCGTTGTTCAGCGCACCCAAGGGAACTTGCAGGGGAAGCATGGCTCCGGGCGGGCGGAACTGGTACTGCTGGTTCAGGCGATCGGGCAGCGAGTTGGTGCGGCGGATGCCGTAGCGAACACGGGGGATGGGGCCAGCCGTCACGGACGGGTCTGGCACACCGGCCGTCTGCAGAAACACCGTGGGCGCAAGGCTCTTGGCGACGGGGCGCAGCGAAGACATGGCTCGGAGGTTGAAAGCGCGACGGGCCGATGCAAGCTCCGCAGAGGGGCCGCTCGGGTCGCCACCACCACCACCACCCTGGTCCTGGAGTCTCGGATCAGCGATAGCAAAGTCGACACGGCGCGTTTCTCCGTCAAAGCCAGGCATTGTACCGCCGACGTTGGGGCCCATGCCGTGCCGAGTGCTTTTGAGGCTGCTCGGGCGAACAGTTGTTCCAGTCGGGCTTGTATTATGAAAGACCGACTCAGTGTTCTCCAAGATGACGCCGTCAACGCTGCCGTCGTGCTCGCCAATTGATCGCTTGCGGTGACGGAGATAGCGGCGGAGAGAGCGCTTTCTGCGGTGCCGCTTGTGGCGGCGGCTCACGTATTCGTCTTCATCGACAGCTTCATCATGTGCATCGTTCAATTGGCCGCGCAGGTAGGACGGGGGTCGAGCACCCGCGTCTTCCAGTGCAGTCTCGTCCGTGGCGCCCAACGTGGTGCTGAAAGAACCGGTGCGCATAGGGCCAGTCGTGCAGCTCTCCACGGTATCAAGCGAGGCAACACTCGACTTGCGCCGGTGGCTGCGACGGATGACACGGCGCATGCGCTTCTTCATGGTATCGCGCGAGTGGCCAGACGAGTCCGAGTCCGACGACGACGACGAGTCATCGTCGGAACTAGACGAGTCCAGCCAGTTGGCAACAGGACCAGGTGTGGCTTCCAGGTCGATAATGTGCTGCGGCGTCGACACGTACATGTACGCATGAGACTTGAGCTGGAAGAGCAGGTAGATCCCGTAGACCAAGAGGAGAATCTGGCATGTTAGTACGATTCGTGGGTGCTGGGGCATGACAGTGTGGGACGTACAACACTCGTGCCACGGCTGATTTTGAGGGACTCTCTATCAGCCTGGGCGTTATCTGCGAATGAGGCATGGAATGCGGTCTGTGATGTTAGTGATGGACGTCAAAATGTATGTATAGTTTGACAACTCGACTCACAGGGAGGACGAGACTGATGACACTCAGACTGAGTAGACATGCGCTCATCTGGGTTACGGTGCTGTTGTAGATCTCGATAGTTAGTAAGAGTTGGAGCCGAGACAATGCGGACAGGCCGTGGTGTAGGACAGCAACTCACCTGTTCACGGAAACGAAGGCCGCCCAGAAGGAAGCCCATGCCAAGAATCAGGAGTAGGTTGGCCAGAATAGAACCGAGCAACGAGGCTTGTACGATACGAATTTCATTCTGGGAGTGTTAGACAACATGCGGGAACCAGGAACAGACCAGATGCAGGGGACCGACATACCTTGACCAGAGCAATACTAATTACGGGGGGTTAGGGAAGAGAAGAGGTTAGTTGCAAAGTGGACAGGGTAATTTACGAATGGCAAAAAGGACATCACGCTTGCAGAGGTGCCGGGGTGCTTTTGAAAAGCCGGGCAGAAGGAGAGAAAAAAGAAAGAAAGAAAAAGAAAAAGAAAAACAAGGGTCAAATCAAAGACCTATGACTGTTGACGCAATTGATCGGCCGAGAGGGTTGTCGATGCTTTCTTGGGGGTAGAAAGCGCCCTCTCGCGTTCGTTCTTGTCGCAAGTTCACGGTGGACATACATGCTGTGTTGTTAGCAAAGATTGCGTCCACGATAAGAGAGAGAGAGAGATACATACAAGATGATCAGTTCTACGGCGTTGCCAAAGGTGATGTTGAGCAGGGCGCCAATGGAGTCGCCCATGCGATGAGCCACAGTCTCGGTGGCATAGCCTAGGAGACCGGCCAGCGGGACGATGGCAACGGCGTTGAGCGAGAAGACGATGACGGGCTTGACGTCGGGGACGGCGGCCACGATGATGCCGGCGGGGACAAAGACGAGGAAGACGTTGAGCCAGCTGTGGAGCAAAATCATCTTTGTGGTGTAGACGACGTGGAAAACGAGGTCTTTGGCCTTTCCGACGAGCGTTCTGGGCGGGCCCGTCGACGGGTCGGCCGCCGCCTCGGTGGTGGTGGTGGGAATGTCGACGGCGATCTCGGTGTTGCTGCCGCTGCCGAGTGTCGAGATGGGGTGGAGGTTGTTGGCTGTAAAGGAGACGCCCGGGAGTTTTTCTCTTGTTGATTTCTTGGGTTTGCAGTCTTTGGCTCCCGGGTTGCGATGCTTCTTCTCCTTGTCGCCATCCACCCCTAGGACAGCCCCCGACCATGCATCTTGTAATGGTGTAACAGATGCCGGCGTTGCAGCCGCGGTATCAGCGGGACTGTCAAGGCGAGAGCCAGCGGCAGATGCATCGACCGTGGTATTGTGGGAGCTGCTACAGCTGAGATGAGGTTTTGTGCTTCCGGCATTGTTGCGGCCGGCAGTGGCATGGTTGTTGACATGGTTTCCTGTCTCTCCGTGAAGCTGCTTCTGTTGCTTCTTCTGCTGCTGCTGCTGCGTCTTCTCCTCGTCCTCGAGATAATGCGTCTCCTCCTTGTCCTGCTTCTCCGGATCCAACTCGTGCGATTCACTCAGGGACGTGGCGAGGCCGTCACGGTCTTGGTCGGGCAGAGAGTCCGTGGTGGGCCGTCGCGACGAAGTGCGAGAGAGGCGAAAAAGATCTCCATCCGCTTGTGTAGGGGACAAGCGAGCGTGGTCAGAATCGGGCTGGTCAGGTAAAGATTTCTTCATCGAAATGGGAATCAGCTAGAGATAGAGCAGATAGGCGGCAGCGGTGGATGGTAGAAGTAGGGTAGAAGAGTTTGTGAAGAGGGGAGGGGGGGGAAACACAGACAGAGGGAGGGGGCAAGAGGGTTAAAAATGGGAAGAGTGCAAGAAGCAGAAGAGGAAGGAGTGAGATAACAGAAAGGGAAGGAAGGAAGCAAGATCAAAGGAAAGAGCGAGGAGGGGGAATCGGGACCGGGGAAGGAGCAAAGGTGGCCGGGACAAAAGGCGAATAAATAATAATAGCTAAAATCGACAGAGCAATGTGTGCTACGAGTACATGCTACGTCGTACGTACGAGTAAATGCCTGACCTAATCCCTGTAGCTTTGCCTCTTGCATCTGCATCTGCCCGTCTGAATGGGCGTCCCACGTCATGCACAGACGAGGTGACGACGGGGGCACGTGTACCAGCAGTGGCGGACGACGTCGAAACAGGGTGTAAGTTCGGTAGTAGGGTATTGGGGAAAGTGGGGCCATATCGTAGTAAATATATTGAAAGTGGGGTCGTCCGATAGACAGCCAAGGACTGCGCCTACAGCCTAGCCGCGGAGGAAACAAGAAAGGAAAGAGCGAGGGAGACACTACGGTCACCTGCATCGGCGAGGGAAAGAATAGACGACCTACGACGTATTACGGAGTACGAGTACGAGGCAACGGAGGAACGAAGCGACGAGGGACGAAGCAACGAGCGACGGGGACGAGTAAAAAAGTGGCATGGTCTTCCGTTTGGTGCCATCCTCCAAAATCCTACGAAATGCTATGCCCCCACCCTTATCCGGCTTCAAGGTCAGTAGGTTCCGGGCCGTCGATCGGACGGCGGCCGCCTGATTGGCCGATAGCCCAGGTGGCCGGATCTTGCTGTACCGCACCTTCCTTTTTGGGGGATTCCAAGCTGCCCTTTCTTAGTCATCTGTACAGTGCGAGGGTACTGATATGGCTTCTGAATTAGAGAGCCGCTGGTGCGAGCGCAGAGCCAAGCGACTGGTTGCCCCTTGGCAGTGCATGCGCCAGCGTCGCTCTTGGTTTTTTTTCTTGTCTCGGGGCAGTTTTTTGACAAGATGCCACACTGAGATTGGTCTTTGCACACCGACTCTAGTCCTTGAATGGCAGCCAAGACACGTCTCGATCCAGTGCATGCAGAAGAGGGGAAATGACAGTGGTCGTGTGATGGGCCGATGCTAGCTATTCCGACTTAGCTGTTCTGACCAGGCTCTTTCCGAATGCGACAAACGATATGGCGGCAGTGCCCAAATCACGTTGGGCAGCGTCTCCGAGGCCGCCGAACGGCGCTCCCAACATTCGGCGGCCGGAGTCTAGAAGCACTCCCCGACGACCGGTCTTTCTGAGGGTGTTAAATGCAAGAATATGAGAAGCGCTCTTCTAGGCGACACCTGGTTTACTCGTAGCATGTTTGCTTTGCAAACATTCAATATCCCACCGCTTGTATTGATTATGTAATCAACGATTATAACATTCCACCTCACCGATTTCAATAGGGAGGTTGGTACTTGATTTTATATATCTACTCGTACGTTATGCAGAGAGACGTTTGCGCATGCCGCTTACTTTTCTGTCTAGGACTATCAACGTGATATTTATTCACTTAAGCCCTTGTGTTTCGTCTTATTTGTGCCCTTGCAGTTTCACTATCCTCAGCCCTATGTCACCACCCCCTCCAGTTCGGTATCCTACGAGTATCGATATCAGCATTTCGAGTTACCCAAGACCTCGGTAGACGATGCCCCTCAGCAAATGGGAACAGCAATGCGAAGAATTCATATCCAATTACACATGGTATGCCACCGTCGAGCTGTGTCTGTCCCGGAGCTATTCTTAGATGGCGAGTGGATATTCTCGCGATTGTTCCTTCTGTATTGGTCGGTGCTTTCCTCGCCGATCTAGCTCACCCGAGTCGCTTGCTTACAAACACACACGGTCTTACATAATCCCAACTATCACGAATCACGAATAAACAAAATGACTCCTATCATCAAAATTGTCAAATTGAATGAAACTGCAAGACTGCGCGAATTCCCAATATCAGACAGCTTTTAGCCGACAGTCGCCATTGTCAACTAATATTGTAACATCTGCAGTGCCGTGCCATTTGCAGCGCTCCCATTTGCTCGACCCCTCTCCACACTTGGAGGAAAGTGGGGCCGGTCTGACAAGCTCCGTTTGTCCTGCGATTTTTCACATCCGCTTTCCAAGGCCCGGACCGCGAGCATCACCAGTGTCTTTCGCGACGACCAGTTGATCTTTTGCGTTTGAGATCTGTTAGAAGTTTTGTCAAGGTGTAGAGGAAACCCCTTCACCAGAGATATCTGTAACGAAACAGGCTTTCTCACCAGCTAAATATCTCTCTCTCCGACGACCTCCGGTCGACATCCACACATCTCGGCCATGCTCCGCCGTCAGCTGGGCCGGCGTGCCCCGCGCACGCTCTTGACGACAACGACAACGACAACGCGGGCATTTGCGTCAAAGCCACCCGAGCACAAGCGGCCGGCGCTGGGGTCCAATCTGGCGCCGGGTGGTGGCGACGCGGACGGGCGCAGCTTCCGGGGCCAGATGCTGGAGAGCATCACGTCGCGCATGGCGCGCGAGAAGCTGGAGCGCGAGCGCATGGCCAAGCAGCGGCAGGACTCGGCGTCGGCGCGCAACGCGGCGACGACGTTTATGCTGCTGTTTGTGGGGGCGGTATCGTGGTACCTGGGGTACCAGATGCCGCGCGACCCGGACCCGGCGTCGACGCTGCCGCTGGCGGCGACGGTGGCGCCGCGGCACCGCACGGGCCGGGCGGACCTGGAGGCGGCGTGGGCGGACTTTGTGGCAATTGTGGGCGAGGCCAACGTGAGCACGGCGGCGGCGGACATTGCGGCGCACGTGTCGTCGGACTGGTCGACGCACCAGGACGAGCACCCGGAGACGACGCCGCAGCCGTTCTGCGTCGTGTACCCGTCGAGCACGGACGAGGTGGCCAGCATCCTCAAGGTGTGCCACCAGCGCCGCATCCCCGTCATGGGCTACAGCGGCGGCACGTCGCTCGAGGGCCATTTCGCGTCGACGCGCGGCGGCATCGTCGTGGACTTTGCGCGCCACATGGACCGCGTGCTGGCCGTGCACAAGGACGACCTGGACGCCGTGGTGCAGCCGGGCCTGGGCTGGGAGGCGCTCAACGACGTGCTGGCCGAGCAGGGGCTGTTCTTCCCGCCGGACCCGGGCCCGGGCGCGCAGATCGGCGGCATGATCGGCACGGGGTGCTCGGGCACCAACGCGTACCGGTACGGCACGATGCGCGACTGGGTGCTGTCGCTGACGGTGGTTCTGGCGGACGGCACGGTGATCCGCACGCGGCAGCGGCCGCGCAAGAGCTCGGCGGGCTACGACCTGACGCGGCTGATGATCGGGTCGGAGGGCACGCTGGGGCTGGTGACGGAGGCGACGCTGAAGCTGGCGGTGCGGCCGACGGAGACGTCGGTGGCGGTGGCGGCGTTCCCGAACCTGCGGGCGGCGGCGGCGTGCGCGGCGCAGGTGGTGGGCTCGGGGATCCCGGTGGCGGCGATCGAGGTGCTGGACGACGCGCAGATGGCGTGCGTCAACGCGGCGGGCACGACGTCGCGCAAGTGGGCCGAGGCGCCGACGCTGCTGTTCAAGTTTGCCGGCAGCTCGGCGCGGGCGGTGCGCGAGCAGGTGGACGCGGTGCAGGCGGCGGCCAAGGCGGCGCGCGCGGTGTCGTTTGACTTTGCGCGGTCGGCGGCCGAGCAGGCCGAGCTGTGGAGCGCGCGCAAGGAGGCGCTGTGGAGCGCAATTGCGGCCAAGCAGCCGGGCGACCGCGTGTGGACGGGCGACGTGGCCGTGCCCATCAGCCGGCTGCCCGACGCCATCGAGGAGGCGCAGACGGACCTGCGGCAGGCCGGGCTGCGCGGCACGATCGTCGGGCACGTGGGCGACGGCAACTTCCACACGATTGTGGTGTACAGCCCGGAGCAGCGGCAGACGGCCGAGGCGTTTGTGCACCGCATGGTCAAGCGGGCCATTGCGCTCGAGGGCACGGTGACGGGCGAGCACGGCGTGGGCCTGGTGAAGCGCGACTACCTGCCGCACGAGCTGGGCGAGGACACGGTGGCGGCGATGCGGCGGATCAAGGCGGCCTTTGACCCGCTGTGTCTGCTGAACTGCGACAAGGTGGTGCGCATGCAGAAGCCGAAGGCGGGTGAGGTGGCAGAGTGGTAGCTGTCTCTGTTGTCTAGTGGTGATATAATAGATACACTCCAATCAAAATTGCTATGCCAAAGTCCATTTTGTACGCCAGATGCTAAGAGAGAAAGAATCAAAAGATATAAAAGAAAAAAGAAGAAAGAAGACAAAAAATGATCAATCCAGTCCCCCCCATTCTTCTTCCTCCCCCCTCTCCGCCGCCTGCTGCTTGCGCTGCTTGCTGCTGGCAATGGCCTCGCGCCGGTTGTTGTCCTTGCGCCGCTCCCACGCGCTCTTGGACGTGATCCGCGACGCCTTGACCTTGCCGTCCTTGCCGTCCTTGCCCTTGCTCTCCCGGTTGATCGTCCGCCGCGTCTCCACGCCCCGCGTCTTCAGCTTCTTCTTGTCCGCCTTGCTCACCTCCGGCAGCGCGTCCAGCAGCCACTGCTGGATCCCCGCCTCACTACCACCCGCCTGCCGCTCGCTCGCCGCAATCACATTGGCCACGCTCTTCACATACGGAATGTCCTCCTTGGTGTACAGCGTGACCGCCAGGCCGCCCTGCCGGCCCGCGCGTCCCGTGCGCCCGGCCCGGTGCACGTACGCCGCGGCCGACGTGGGCACGTCGTAGTTGACGACACCGTTGACGCCGGCAAAGTCGATGCCGCGCGCCAGCACGTCCGTCGTGATCAGCACCCAGATCTGGCCCGCGCGGAACCGCCGCACCACCGCCGACCGCATGTTGTCGGCCAGCGCCGCGTGCAGCACGCCGATGCGGTCGGCGCCGCCGGCCGCCGCGGGGATGTCGTATTTCAGCTCGTCGTGCAGCGCCGTGGCGCGCTCGGCGGTCTGCGTGAAGACCAAAAAGGGCGGACGCAGCGCAACGGGCGCCGTGGACCCGGAGGTTGACGACGACGAGCCAACAACGGAGACGCTCGTGGACGGGTGCAGCAGCTGGCGCATGGCCAGCAGCTTGCCCTGCTCGCTGGCCGTGTATACCAGCTTGTGGGTGACGTTGGGCACGGCCGTGTCCTTGAGGCCGACGACGAGGCGCACTAGGGGGCGATTTGACGAGGAGGAGGAGGAGGAGCGCCGCCGCCGCTGCTTCTGCACCTCCTCGACGACAAACTCTTCGACGTTGGACGCCATGGTGGCGGACCAAAAGGTGGTGCGCAGGTCCGGGTGCGTGCAGGCCGACCAGATGCCCAGCGTCTGCTCGCGGAACAGGGGGTCCAGCAGCACGTCGGCCTCGTCGAGCACCAGCGTGCGCACGGTGGGCAGGACCTCGCGGAGCGTGAGCTGGGCCTTGGGGCCGGTGCGGTTGCGCAGGGTGTTGAGCAGCATCAGGGGGGTGGTGACGAGGATGTCTGTTTTGGTGGTGGTGACTTTGGCTTGTTTGTCGTTGCCGTTGTCGTCATCCTCCTCCTCCTCCTCCTCATCTTCATCCTCCTCGTCGTCTTTGTCTTCCTCCTCCTCCTCCTTCTCCTCATCTTTGTCCTCATCCCCCGCATTGGCCGCAGAGGTCTGCACCCGCATGCCCTTGCGCATGTCCACCACACGCACACCCGTGCCCGCCGCCAGCTTCTTGCCCTCGTTGGCAATCTGGTGCGCCAGCTCGCGCGTCGGCGCCACCACAATCGTGTCGAGCACGTAGTTGTTCTTGTTGCGCTTCGCGTCAGCCCCGACCCCAGACGCAGACTGCTCGCTCTTCTCCTCCGCCCGCCGCTTCAGCACGGCATTGATGGCCGGCACCAAGAAGCTCAGCGTCTTGCCGCTGCCCGTCGGCGCCACCGCCATAAAATCAATGCCCTTGCTGACGTCCGGCCGCGCGCCCTCGCCCTCGCCCTCTTCACCCAGTGACGTCTTCTCCAGCGCCACGGCCGGGTCCAGCAGCAGCGGCAGCGTGCCCATCTGCACCTCGGTCGGGATCTTGTACAGCAGCCGGTCCAGGTTGTCGGCCAGCCGCGCCGACAGGTTGTATGTCTGGCGCAGCTGCGAAAACGCCGTCAGCGGCTGCGGGAACACCTGCCGCTTGGCGTCGTCCTTGGCCTGCTTCGTGGCCTCGGCCACGGCCGCGTCCTGCGCCTTTTTGATCTTCTTGGCCAGCTTCTCTGCACTTAGTTCTTCTTTGCTGCTGTTCTTGAGCGCCCGCTTGCGCTGCTTCTCGACGACGGCCGCGGCGGCGGCTTCGGCGGCGGCCGACGCGGCGGCCTCGACTACGCCCTTGCGGTCGGTCAGCAGCGTCAGCTTGAGCCGGTGCGACCGCAGGATCTGGCGGCACTCGTCCTCGTCCAGCAGCAATTTTGCTGCCGCCGCCTTGCGCGCCGTCTCCTCGCGCTTCTGCTTCTTGGCCGCGGCCGGCTTGGCCTCGGGCTTGCGGTCGCTGAAAAAGTCGAGCTCGTTGGCGTCGTCGTCGTCGCTGGCGCTGGCACTGTCGTCGCAGTTTTCTTCGGTGGCCGCTGCAATATCAGCTTTCCGCTTCTTGCTGCTGCTGCTGCTGCTCACGGGGTCGTGGTAGAGCTGGGGCGTGATGCTGGAGCCGGCCGACGGCAGCGTGGCCGCGCCGGCTGGCAGGAAATTGTTGTTGCTACCGCCGCCTCCATTGGGGCCCTTGCCGTGGGACTGCTTAATGCCTCGCGAGAGGACTTTGAGGATATCCATGTTGGGTGGTGTCGTTGCAAGTCAGTACATAATGGAACCGTCGCCACTCGATCGCAATTTGGCCAGAGGAGATGAAAAGAAGAAAAAAAAGTTGAGGGCGGCAGAATAAGGCCCACTTTTAGAGATAACGATAAGACGAAGGGCGGTCTGCTATACAAACACGCTAAACCCGATCGGGTGAGCAGACCGGCCCAGCTTCCAGAGTGGGGACCCAACTCGGCCATCCGCCGGGACCCCACAACCCTGGGAGCTGAAAGGTCACAAAGAGGGGCACTAGCTACGTAATTAGTCCAAAGCCCCGCGAACATCAGCTTGTAAGTCACGATCGGGCAGGAGCGTGGGAAGCTGTGAATTAAATTAAATATTAAATAAAATGATGCAATGAAAAGTCCCGAGACATAAACACGTAGTCTCTCGGCCTGAGCCCAACTCTTTCCACTTGCTTCTCTCATCTCGGCATCTTTTTCTCTTTCTCTCCAACGCTTCATTCAGAATCAACACCAGTCACGATGTACGGCAACAACGACAACGACAACCGCCAGCGTGAGTACTTGTCTGTCTTGTCTGTCCTTTTCTGTCTTGATTACTAACAGCTCAGAGTACGGCCGCAACGACGGCCAGGGCCAGAACTACGGCGGTAACAACGAGTACGGTGGTAACCAGGGCGGCCAGGGTGGCTACGGCGGAAACCAGGGAGGCTACGGTGGCAACCAGGGAAATCAGGGTGGCTACGGTGGCAACCAAGGCGGCCAGGGTGGCTACGGAGGGAACAACGAGTACGGCGGCAACCAGGGTGGTTACGGCAGAAATCAGGGCGGTCAGGGTGGTTACGGCGGAAACAACTACGGCGGCAACAACTCGGGCTACGGCGGTGGTAGCAACTCCAACTACGGCGGCAATGACTCTGGTAATTACGGAGGCAACAACTCCGGCTACGGAGGCAACAGCGGCAACTCTGGCTACGGAGGAAACTCCGGCAACCACCAGGACGACGACGACCTGAACGGCGCTGCCCACGCCGCGGCCCAGCACAGCGGCGGCGAGAGCGCCAGCTTCTTCTCGGACATTCTGCAGCAGATCAGCGGCAAGAAGAGCCACCTGGCTAACCAGGAGGTGGATGAGAATGGTGAGCATGCTGTCCACGTCTTTGTACAAGATCACTCACACTAACAACCCCACAGCCGCGGTGCAGAACCACCAGCAGTTCTTTGGCGGTGGCGGCAACAGCAGCAACCAGCAGGCCACGGCCAGCGGCATGGGCAGCGCTGCGGCCATCCAGGCCCTGAAGATGTTTACGTCTGGCAACAGCGGCAGCGGCAGCGGCAGCGGCGGCAACTCGCAGAGCCAGTTCATCGGCATGGCCATGAGCGAGGCCAGCAAGCTGTTTGACAGCCAGAGCTCGCAGGGCAATGTGGCGTCGGGCGCCAGCAAGAACTCGGCCGTGCAAAAGGCCGGCGAGATGGCGCTGCAGATGTACCTGAAGAGCCAGGGCGGCGGGACGAGCAACAGCAACAGCGGCAGCAGCAGCGGCGGCATTGGCAGCCTGCTGAGCATGGCGAGCAAGTTTATGTAGATGTCATGTGGATGTATGTCAAGAATGAAGACGATGATTATGTACGATTAATCCGAGGTTGATGATTAATCATATCATCGGATATCGCCTGCATCAAAGAGGAAATGCTGGCTATTAATAGTACCACAGACCAAACCTGGGGTAACTTGCGGACGGACCTCGGCTACACATCAGATTGAGGGTGTCTTTGGTGATATTGTCCAAGTGATGATATCCAAGCAAGTGATGATATCCAAGCAGGCGTCAGCATGGCACGCTGTGTGCTTCAGTCGCTCAATCGCTAAATTAACAGCCAACAGCCAGCATAGCCGCCAACATCACCCCCTTCCCCGGCGTCGACCTGCCCCGGACCCCGTACTCGTACGCCGAGATCCGCCTGCCCGACATCCAGCTGCGCTACCACCCGGCCGCATCCAAGCTGTGACGGGGTGCCAGCTGTAATAAGAACAAGAAGCATGCAAAGCGGACTTAAGAGGCGGCAACGAGGGCTGATAGCCAATATGGTTAGCTTTTAGCTTAGCTTTTTTATCATTTTAGCTGTAGCTTGTAGCTTTTTGATATAAATAATATACTATCTCAAAAGGTATAGCAGGCGACAAGAATGACGAGGACTGGACTCTACCAGCGAACATCCAAGAAACCGAGAGAACCAAGAGAGAAACAGAGCCAGGCCTTTCCGTGTATATGCAGCAAGACAACTCGAGAGAACACCAACCGTATAGAACAGGATAATAGAAAGAAGATATGGAAACAAAAAAGAAAAAAAAAAGCCATACGCCTGACGTGTACTAGACGAGCTAAACAAAACAAGAAACAAAGACCGAGGAAAAAGAAAAAAAGAAAAAAAAAAGAAACAGTATACAAAATGATAATCTATGAGAATGGGAAATTGGTTGTTGCTTCGTATGCGGCGTGAGTGGCGTGGCGTGGGCGGCGTAGGTGCCCGGAATCATGTGAGGAGGCCGCTATGCCATCCCCGTGGCGCCGTTGGGAAAAGACACCTCGGCGAGTCCAGCGTGCCGCAGTCGTTGCACATGGGAGGAGGCCGCTATGCCATCCCCGTAGCGCCCTTGGAAAATGACACACCGCCCCCCGGCGGCGGCGCGTCCGACAACGGCCCCGACATATTATTATTATTGTCCATGGCCGCCGCCTTCCGCTCCTTCTTCTCCTTCTTGGCCCACCGCAGCCCGCACGCGTTGCACAGCGTCTTGGGCCCGCCCGGGCCCTTGCGCCACTCGGGCGAGTCCAGCGTGCCGCAGTCGTTGCACACGTACTCGTCCGCCACGCGCAGCTTCTTCTTCTTGTCGCTCGACCCGCCCCCGCCCCCGCCGCCCACCGAGCTGGTCCGGTCCGCCCGGTTGACCGAGATCGCTATGCCCGCGTCGCCCTGGATCAGCCGCGGGCTGCGGTTGCCCGTCGACAGCCCGCGGCTGCGCTCGCCTTCTGCGTAGTAGAGGCCCGTGAGCAGCGAGATCGTGTTGGCCACCGACGGCCCACCACCACTGCCGCCTCCAGCACCACTGCTTGTTCGCTTGCCGTGGCCCGTCGTCGCTGCTGTCGTCGACGACCCGGCAATGGAGCTTGCGCCACCATCGCCGCCGCCGCCGCCCAGGATGTCCGTCTTGCCGCCGCCGTTGTAGCGCATGATCTTGTCCAGCAGCGAGTCGGCCTTGTGTCCGGAGATGCCCTCGAGGTTCTCGCGCGTCAGCGCCGGGTTCTGCGCAAGAATCTGCGAAATGTCTTCGCTCGACATGCCCGCGATGCCCTGGGCCAGCCCGCCCATGCCCACGCCCACCAGCCCGCCCGTCGACGACGAAGGCGGAGGCGGCATCGACATGCTGCCGCCGGCGCGGAACCCCATCGACGTGGTGTCGGAGCCATCCAGGCTGCGCCGCCACGCGTGGTTGTACGCGTGGCCGAGGCCCGGCCCGTATTCGTGGCCGTGGCCCTGCGTCTGGGACTCGTCGTCGCACGCTTCCGACTTCTCCTCGCGCCGCAGGTCATCGATGCGCCGCCGCAGCCGCTCGTTCTCCATCTTGTGCTCCAGGAACGAGTCCAGCAGGCTGGCGTTCTTGGTCGGGTACGGTCGCGCCACCAGGAACACGGCCTGGCAAAACGGCGACAGGTTGGTCGGGTTGGCCGCGCAGTGCGACGACGCCACATGCGCGTGGCCCACCACTTCGACAATGCAGTAGGACTCGGGGCCCGTCGGGCCGTCGTCCTTGGCGGGTTCGTCGCGGGCATCGTCGTTTGCTGTGCCCTGGTCTACTTCGCCGTCGTCGTCGCCGTTGCCGTCGTTTTCGCCTTCGCCGTCGTTTTCGCCTTCGCCGTCGTTTTCGCCTTCACCATCGCGATCGCCGTCACCATCGCCGTCACCGCCGCCGTCGCCGTCGGCCCGCTTCTCGGTCGGAACCTTGTAGTTGCCCTTGCGTATGCGCATAAACAGCCGCAGCTGCGTGCCGCTGGCGATGCTGGAGTTGAGGTCGGCCAGGAACACGGCCCGGTCGTCGCGGTGCACGAGCTTGTCCAACAGCAGGCCAGCCGCCTTCTTGGGCGCGTACCCCAGCACCGGCGCAATGCTCGGCGACGCAAACTTGATGCGCTGGTTGCTGTCGATGATCAGCAGCACGTCGCGCATCTCCTCCACCAGCTTGGCCGGCCAGTTCTTGCGGCGCGTAAACTCCGTCAGGGAAGAAGACGACGACGCGCCCGCGTTGCTGCTGCCACCGCCCGCCGTGCCGGCGCCTGGCCCTGTCGTGGCGCCGCCTGCTGTCGTCGATGATGCGCCGCCGGCTGTCTGGATGAGCTCCTCCACGGGCAGCGGGCCGCCGCCGGGCTCGTTGTTGCCGGCCGGTCCGCTGTGGCTGTTGTTGTCGGCTGTGCCCATGTCGAGCATGTCCGAGTCCTTGTCGGGGCTGTTGTCGTCGGTCGAGGTCGTCGGCTTGCTGAGAACGGAGTTGGTGGCGGCGCCCGTGTCGACGGGGTCAGTAGAGAAGCCGGGCGGCAGGGAGGGAGGGAACATGGACCCGGGGGCCGTCGCGGGGGCAAGGCTGGTTGTGTTAGCGACCCCCGACGGCGTCGCGGAGTGGGAGTACGTAATGTCGGTGAAGCTGTCGAAGAAGGAAGGGTTGTTGAGGTACGCCATGAGGTCCGAGTCCTGGGGCTGCGCGACCGGGCCGCCCTGCTGGGCGGAGGCATGGCCCGACAGCGGCATGTGCTGCATGGCCTGCATGGACTGCATGGCCTGCATGTGCTGCATCTGCGGCATCTGTGACATTTGCGACAATTGCGACATCTGCGCCATCTGCGCCATCTGTGACATTTGCGCCATCTGTGACATGTGAGGCATCTGCGCCATGGGCGACATTGGCGACATTTGCGACATTTGCGACATCTGCGCCGACATCTGCGCCTGCTGGTCCGGCATCGGGCCCGTGAGCCGCAGCGTGAGCTGGTCGTCGTCGGCCGCCGCGACCGCGCCGGCCATGGCCTGATCGTCGTCCATCATGCCGGGGTGCATGCCGCCATTGCCGTTGCCGTTAGCACCATGGCCGGTGAAGCTGTAGTACTCGTTGGCGAAGGAGTGCTGGTTGCCAAAGGGAAGGCCAGACATGATAGACAACGAGAAGGGGGGGGGGGGAGTATCCAAAAAAGCAAAAAAGAGGAGAAAAGGTGGCAAAAACTGATAATCAAGCAGGAGTAGCTTTTCCAAAAAACGGATCGCCAACGACCCAAAAGGGAAGGACTATAAAGGAGGACGAGGACACGGTGTCGTCGTCTCGGGATACCGGCCGTGCCGAGCAGTATGACGATGCACGGCGCCACGGAGGCGCATGCTCGACATGCAGCGAAGGGACGGGTGCGGGGGGGGACAGAAGAGTGCGGAGAGCGGAGAGCGAGAAGGAGGCCCTTGGTCGCGGTTCGGCTCGGGACGCGGGATGGGGGAGGGAGGGGGACGAGGTGGTGGTGATCGGATGCGATGTGAACACGGAGAGGCCGTCGGTCTAACGCGCTTTCGCTTCCAACAAAGTGGCCGGGGGGGGGGAGTGTTTGCTGTGTTTTAACGCCGTATGCCTAGTAGTGACATCGCTGGGTTCCCCCAGCAGACAAGAGGGTGGGCAGTTGTGTGGAGGGAAGAGAGGGGTGGATTTTCAAGGGTTGTGGGGTGGTAGAAACGCAGCAGACGGATAAAGGGCTGAAGGGGGGAAAATCAAGAGGTTCAGAATTTTGCTTTCGCGATGGAGACCCGTCGATGACGGTGACGACAAGGAAGGCGGCATTGGCTATTTAAAATAATATGCCAAATTAAATTATACATTAATTGTGACGATTTCCCGGCGGGAAAGTGCCCCCCCCTCTCCCTCTACGAGTACGGAGGATGCTCTTTCCGTTTTTGACTTGTGGTGTCGGTGGTACGAGTGCTCTGTACTCCGTACTTCCTTCCCCCCTTCTGGTGGACCCCAGTGCTTTCGAGGCTTAGTAAGGCTACGAGTAGCGGAGAAGTTCCCCCTCCGTGGCGGACATTCTAGTGGGTGGCGACGGCTGGGATTTCCAGTCCTGGTGGGCGCTTCACGTATGTCAGGGTGCCTGGAGCACAGTGGTATGCTTTGGGATGTTCTGATTAGTAAGACGGTTGGGCAGTTGCATGGCGGTGCATTCTTGGTTGCGCTTTCGCTTTCCCTGATTTTTCTGGTTTCCCTGTTTTTTGCCGCCAGCGGTCGCTACGAGTACGACTGCCCTGCCCTGCAAAGGGGTAATAGCATACGAGTGCCCAAGCACAAAGAGCAAAGCAAAAGCAAAAGCAAAAGCATAATACTACTCCGTACTCGACGGCCGACGTTGTACCACATAAGCGGGGATCCTCGCTCCGGATCAGCGCAGCCCTCGCTTTCGTTCCCGTCGAGTCGCTGTACAACTGCAACGGGCGGATTTGTCCTGGGCCGTCCTTTTGCTATTTGCTATCTGCTCGTTTTTTTTTTTTCTTCAATTTTTCCTGTTCGCGATACTTGCTCTTCTGCTGATTTGCTCTTTTTGTTCTTTCTGCTTCTTTCTTCCTTCTTTTTTTCTACTTTATCATCTACCCTTTTTTCCACTTGCTGTCTTGCGTCGCCACTCTGTCGTGTCGAAAAGACGGCCTGCCCAATGGCCTTTCGACGCCGTTTGTTCAGGGCCTAGCCCACGCCCTCTTTCTCGTGCAGCCGAGTGAGCATCGGACGAGTTGCGAGGCCCCGAAGCCGGCAAAGCGCCGGGCCTTGTCAGGGATCTCTTCTGGATATATGCATGATGACATAAGCCTGGTGCGCAAAGAGCAGGTACGAGGAGTCCAGAGTAGAACAAAGCTGCGTGCAGCTCGTGGCCGGGCCGCGAGGAAAGAGCGAACCAGCTTGTTGGGAAACAGGGTCACTGTGTGCAAGCGTGCCATGTGCACGGCCGGGCACTGTGCCTACGATACGACTCCTCATCATGCTGGGTGACGACATTGGTCCTTGTCGGCTGTGTGACGTAGCTGTTGGCAGCGCCAGTGTGGCCGCACCAGTTGTGTCTCTTGTACTCGTACGTCGTACTCGTAAATCACCTTCAGCTTCTTCCCCCCTTGTCGGCGGCTTGATCCAACCGCGTGCTGTCCGTCCTGAGCATCGTACGAGTACGAGCACTCTCTCGCGCCCGTAAAAGACCCCGCGGGTCCTTGACTGAGCAGCCCGGGCGATCATTGCTTTGCCGGGGGGCAAAGAGGGGACGGCACTGACCAGACGTCTGGATTCGACGGCGCACAGGTCACGCTGCAAGCGAAAAGGATGCATGCAAGTATTATTGGAAAAACTGAAAACACCACGCAAGAGGGGGCGATATCGGTATACTGTATATAGACTGTGCAAATACACTGTACACTGCACTGCACTCGCTCGTATTCGTACACCGCTTATCGGCCCCGATCGTGCAGTCCCTGTGCCTCTGGTCCCGTGACCCCGCGCTCCTACGCTAGGCAGACACGCGCCACTGCATCGCGTGTCAGCTGCTCAGCCTTTTTTCGGCAGCATCGACGTGATCACCCCTTTGGCTGTGCATGCCAGCCTCACCCATCCTCGCTATCCTAGCTATATCATTTTCCAACCTGCTTTCTAGGTCTCTCTAGAGGCTTTTTTTTTGCTACGACGTGTCTAATGGACCGAGATAGTCGGTGTGTCCATCGGTAGCTGGTCTCGCGATAGCCACAATGTACGTTCGTGTTGTGATATGACGATGTGACATGACGATATGATATGTCGGGCGGGATTGCTCAGGTTGGCCACGTCACTTGGGTCCATACTAACACTGAATCCAGGTGTACGTATACCACGTGTGCCTCTTTTCGTACTGCTCTGGCAGACACCTAACATGCCAAACAGCCAAGATCGAGAAGCTCGGAATCCGGGGGTGAGTCCATGATGCCCCTTGATTGGCCGACCAGCACAACAGTGTACTGACCGACACTCTCCTTCAGCATCCGCTCCTTTAGCCCTGCTAGCCAGGAGTCTATGCTCTTCAACACGCCACTGACCCTGATTGTTGGCTACAACGGCTCGGGCAAGACGGTGGGTTTTTAAAACTCCTCTCAGAGCGATCCAGAGCCATACAGAACGTGCCCTAACAACGAACAGACAATCATCGAAGCCCTCAAATATGCGACGACCGGCGAGCAGCCGCCCAACAGCAAGGGCGGCGCGTTCATCCACGACCCCAAGCTCTGCGGCGAGAAGGAGGTGCTGGCGCAGGTGCGGCTGTCGTTCCAGTCGACGGTGGGCCAGAAGCTGGTGGTGACGCGCAGCCTGCAGCTGACGATGAAGAAGACGCAGCGGTCGCTCAAGACGCTGGACGGGTCGCTGGTGATCTACAACAACGGCGAGCGCACGGGCCTGTCGACCAAGGTGGGCGAGCTGGACGAGCTGGTGCCCAACTACCTGGGCGTGTCGCCGGCGATTCTGGAGTCGGTCATTTTCTGTCACCAGGAAGAGTCGATGTGGCCGATGAGCGAGCCGTCGGCGCTGAAGAAGAAATTTGACGAAATCTTTGAGGCGATGAAGTACACCAAGGCCATTGACAACCTCAAAGTGGTGCGCAAGAAGCAGGGCGAGGAGCTGACGCGGCTCAAGCTGCTGGAGGCGACGAACAAGGCGACCAAGGAAAAGGGCCAGCGCGCGGAAAAGTACCTGGCGGCGCTGCAGACGCAGATCGAGGACATGCGCGAGCAGAGCGAGAGCCTGAGCCGCGAGCGCGAGGAGCTGGACGGGCTGGTGCGCGACCGGCGCAGCCGGCTGGCGACGGCGGGCGAGGCGGTCGAGAAGCTCAACAGCCACCGCGAGCAGCTGCGCTTCCGGCAGGAGACGCTGGACGACCTGCGCGCGAGCATTGTGGTGCGGCGCGAGTCGGAGGCGTGGCTGGAGCAGCACCTGCACGAGTACGAGGAGGCGGTGCAGCGCATGCAGGCGGACAAGGCGCGCAAGCAGGCGGAGCTTGAGCGCATGCAGGCGGCGCTGCGGCAGGCGCGCGACCGGCTGGGCGAGCTGCAGGCGGCGCAGGGCAAGCTGCTGGCGGACAAGGAGCAGCACGAGCGGCAGGTGCAGGCGCGGATCCAGCTGGTGCACGCGGCGGCGCAGCAGCACGAGATCCGCGGGTTCGAGAGCGACGACCTGCAGCCGCAGAAGATTGACGAGTTTATGCGGCGCATCGACAAGGCGCTGGCGGACAAGGAGCGCGACATGGAGCGGCTCAAGCGCGAGCACGCGCGCGACATCGAGGCGGCGACGGCGACCATCACGGAGCTGGAGATTGACAAGGCGGCGCGCATCCAGAGCCGCATGTCGGCCAAGACGCGCATGGCGGCGATCGACAAGAGCGTGGCGGCGCTGCAGCGCGACATGCAGCGGCTCAAGGTGGACGAGGGCGCGGTGGCGGTGTACCAGGCGACGTTTGCGGAGCTGGAGGCGCGGCTGCAGAAGGTGACGGAGGACATCCAGGCGTCGGGCGTGGACGGCGAGATGGAGCAGGAGCAGGGCAAGATTGAGCAGCTGGAGAAGGAGAGCGACAAGCTCAACGGCGACCTGGTGGAGTACACGCGGCGGGCGGCGGACCGGGCGCAGCTGGACCTGCGCAAGAAGGAGGCCGGCGACCGGCGGCGGCGGCTGGACACGCTGACGTCGACGTGGTCGGGCAAGCTGGGCAAGCTGATTGGCGCCGAGTGGCAGGCGGCGACGGTCGAAGCCGACTTCCAGGCGGTGCTGCAGACGCACGCGGCGGCGGCGAGCGCGGCGCGCAAGCACGTGGATGCGAGCCAGCAGGAGCTGAAGCAGCTGGAGTACAAGCTGTCGACGATCCGGGAGCGGCAGAAGAAGGCGACGGCGGAGCTTTCGCGGTGCCAGACGGCGGTGCTGGAGGTGCTGAAGGCGGTGAAGGCGGGTGGTGGTGGCGGTGGTGGTGGTGCCGGCGGCGAGCACGTCGATGACGTGGGCGACTCGTCGACGGTATCGATGGAGGACTACCAGGAGGAGCTGGACAACCTGGAGTCGGAGATCCTGGTGGCGGAAAAGGACATTAGCCTGTTTGACCACCTCAAGGACTACTACAGCAAGTCGCAAAAGGTGCTGAACCGGTTCAACAAGTGCTCGCTGTGCGACCGGTCGTTTGCGGAGCAGCCGCGCGAGCGGTCGAAGCTGCTGGAGAAGATTGCCAAGAACCTGGACGACAAGCAGAAGAAGGAGCTGGAGGAGGAGAAGGACGTGCTGGAGCAGCACCTGGGGCAGCTGCGGGCGGTGCGGCTGCAGTACGACACGTACGTGCGGGTGGAGGCGGAGCAGCCGGGGCTGCGCGGCGAGCTCAAGGCGGCCGAGGCGCAGCGCGACGCGCTGGTGCGGCGGCTGGAGGACGAGGACGCGGTGTTCAAGGCGGCCGAGGAGCAGCGGCAGGACGTGGAGTCGCTGAGCAAGACGGTGGCGAGCATTGCGGCGGCGGTGCAGGACGTGGCGGACGCGGAGCAGCAGATTGAGCGGCTGGAGGCGCAGCAGGAGCAGTCCTCCTCAACAATGGCGTCGTCGCTCAGTGCCGACGAGATCCAGGAGCTGCAGGCGGCGTGCGCGGAGCAGCTGCGGGCGGCCAAGACGCGCGTGGCCAAACTGGCGGCCGACAAGCAGCGGCTGCGCGACCGGCAGCGCACGCTGGAGCTGGAGCGCAGCGAGCTGACGAATACGATTGCGACGGCGACGCGCGAGGTGGAGCGCAAGGCGGAGCTGCAGCGGCAGATGCAGGCGCTGCGGGACGAGACGGCGCAGCAGCGGGCGGTGATCCAGCAGGCGGACGCGGCGCTGGACGGGCTGGAGCCGGCGATGGAGAAGGCGCGCAGCGTGCGCGAGGCGACGGTGGCGCGGGCGCGCGAGCGCGAGCAGGCGGCGACGGGGCAGCGCGACGCGGTGGCGCACTCGGCGGAGGCGGTGCGGCGGGCGAGCAGCGAGGTGGCGGGGTACGCGGCGCGCGACGGGCCGGGGCGGCTGGCGGCGAACGCGCGGGCGATGGAGCAGGTGCGGCAGGAGATGGCGGCGACGGAGGACGGGGTGCGGGGGCTGGAGGCGGCGGTGGGCGACATGGACAAGGAGATGGACAACGGCGACCGCGAGAAGAAGAACATTGCGGACAACTTGAAGTACCGGCGCAACGAGCGGGTGGTGGCGCAGCTGGAGGAGGAGATCCGGGGGCTGGAGGCCGGGGCGGCGCAGCAGGACGACTACGAGCGGCTGGCGCGCGAGGCGCTGGAGCTGGAGAACCGGCGCGACAAGGTGACGGCGGAGCGGGCGGCGATCTGGGGCAGCATGCGGTCCAAGGACGACGAGCTGATGCGGCTGCTGCAGGAGTACGAGCAGGAGTACAAGGACGCGGAGCTGCGGTACCGCGAGGCGCACATCCGCGTGGAGACGACCAAGGCGGCCATCGACGACCTGGGCCGGTACGCGGCGGCGCTGGACAAGGCCATCATGTCGTACCACGCGCTCAAGATGGAGGAGGTCAACCGCATCGCCGGCGAGCTGTGGCGCGCGACGTACCAGGGCACGGACATTGACACGATCCTGATCCGGTCGGACAGCGAGGCCGGGGCGACATCGACAGCCGCATCGACGGCCACGCGGCGCAACTACAACTACCGCGTGTGCATGGTCAAGCAGGACACGGAGATGGACATGCGCGGGCGGTGCTCGGCGGGCCAGAAGATGCTGGCCAGCATCATCATCCGGCTGGCGCTGGCCGAGTCGTTTGGCGTCAACTGCGGGCTGATTGCGCTGGACGAGCCGACGACGAACCTGGACAGCGACAACATCCGGTCGCTGGCGGTGGCGCTGCACGCGATCATCCAGGCGCGCCAGGCGCAGGCCAACTTCCAGCTGATTGTGATTACGCACGACGAGGAGTTTCTGCGGCACATGCGGTGCTCGGACTTTTGCTATACGTTTTACCGGGTGGCGCGGGACGACCGGCAGAACAGTATTATTACGCGGGAGCCGATAACGCAGTTGATGGAGGGGTAGGGGGGGGGGATTTTAGATGAATTTGATTTGGGTGTTGGTATTTGATTTATATGGTTTATCTGATTTTTATTTCAAATTATTTGATTTTTGATTTTGATTTATTTGATTTTTGATTTTGATTTATTTGATTTTTGATTTTGCGTTATTGTATTTTAGGTTTGTTTTATTTGTTTTATTTTATTTGATATTGATTAATTTTGATTTCGTTTATTTTGTTTCGCTTATTTTGTTTCAATTTATTTGGGTTTCATTTATTTTGAATTATTTTGCTTATTTTGCTTATTTTGCTTATTTTGCTTCATTTGAATTATTTACTTTGATATTGGCACATCTTCATAATACTGGCGATATTGCTATATCTCGCTTCATAAGAAATCACCTCTTCATAGCCATCACGTGCTGCAGCGTCCCAAAACTCAGGCACTCCGAAATCTTGCTCGCCCCCGACAGCAGCATCACCAGCCGCTCCACGCCACACCCCCACCCCCCCGTCGGCGGCAGCCCGCTCTCCAGCGCCGCAATGTAGTTCTCGTCCACCGCGCCTTCCCCCCCCTGCTCGGCTGCCTGCGCCGCCATCTTGCGCCGCTGCTCCGCCGGGTCGTTCTCCTCCTCGTACATGTTGGCCAGCTCGCGCCCGTCCACAAACAGCTCTGCGCGCGCCGCCACCCGCTGGCCCGTGCGCCCACACACAAAGCTCTTGGCCAGCGGCGACATGCACGCCGGGTGGTGCATGATGAACAGCGGGCCAAACGGCCGCCCGTACGGGTCTGTCACCGACCGCGGCTCCAGGTGCGTGCCCGCCAGCCGGTCCAGCAGCTTAGTCAGCCGCCCGCCGTCCGCGTCGCTGACCTCGTCGGCCCCGGCGCCCGCGGCATGGCCGTGCGCCGCCAGCAGCCGCCGCAGCTGCTCGTACGCGTCGGGCGCCGCGAGGTCCGGCAGCGTGAAGCCGAGCGCGGCCTCGAGCGCCGGGATGAACTCGAGCTGCAAAAACGGCGGGCCGGCGGCGATGCGGTGCACCGACGCGGAGATTTTGGTGGGGGCGATGTACGAGTCATCTGGCACGTGACCGCCGTGCTGCTGCATCTGCTGCCGGAACTCAATGGCGGCGCGCGCCAGCTGGGTCAGCAGCAGCTCGGTCTGGTACATGAGGTCGGGCAGCGTGGCGTAGGCGGCGTAGGCCTCGCACATGGTGAACTCGGGGTTGTGCGTTGCGTCGATGCCCTCGTTGCGGAACGACGGGCCCAGCTCAAAGACGCGGTCGAGCCCGCCGACCACGAGCCGCTTGAGCCACAGCTCGGGCGCAATGCGCATGCTGAGGGCACGTGACGGGTCATGTGCATTGGCCGCCGCGTCGCCGTGCGTCGTCACAAAGGGGCGCGCCGTCGCGCCGCCGGCCAGGTCGGCCAGGATGGGCGTCTGCACCTCGACAAAGCGCCGGCCCTCGAAGAAGCCGCGCATCTCGCGCAGCACCAGCGCGCGCAGCCGCAGCGTCGCCGCCAGCTCCGTGTTGACCAGCAGGTCCAGGTGGCGCCGCAGCGCGCGCGTGTCGCCGTCCGAGAGCCGCGCCGGCAGCGGCGCCAGGGCCGGGGCGTAGACGCGCGGCAGGCCATCGGCGTCCAGCGTCAGCTCGCCCGTGGGCGTGCGCATGGCATGGCCCGTGACGGCCACGTGGTCGCCGCGGTTGAGCAAGCGCATGGCGTGCTTGAACGTGGCGACGGACACGCCGGCATCGGAGCCGGTGCCGGTGCCGGTGCCGGTGCCGGTACCGCCGGGGCCGCCAAACTTGCCCAGGTTCAGCATGACCTGGACCTGCTGGCCCTCGTCGAGCAGCCGCACAAACGCCAGCTTCGAGCCCAGGCGGCGTACTGCCAGCACGCGGCCGGATATCTCGACGCGCGGGTGCTGCTGCTGCGTTCCGTCTGTGTTGTCGGCGGCGGTGGTGATACTGTCAAACCGGGCCCGGAACTCGGGCACCGACAGCCGGCCCTCTGTGTCAGCGGCAACAGCCGGCTGGTAGCGTGGGTACTGGAGCACGCCGGCGTCCGACAGCTCCTTGATCCGAAGCGCGGTCAATGAGCGGTCTTCCGACCCGTCATTGTCGGTGCTGCTGCTGTTTGTCCGGCTCTCATCACGTTCGGCGGCCAAACTCCGAAACCGGCGGCTTGAATAAGTGGAGACAACGGCAACCCTGCTACCGGGTGCCGCTCGCAATGCAAATCTCGCCGGCCGGAGCCGGGACAGCACAAGGCCCGGGAGGGCGGCAGAGAGCGCGCTCATGTCCAGTGGCGGGAAAACTGCATACCGTCTTTGTTGTTAGCGGGTTCTTTGGGGGAAATAGACAAAGAAAGAGAAAGGAGTAAGGGAGAGAAAAAAATCAGAGTATTGGCATATGTGATCATGCCACAGCCGAAGCCGTGGTCAGTCGCAACGGTTCTAAGGTTTATGCAGGTTCATCATATGGAGGGTGGATAGCAGTAATAAAGGAAAAAAGACGTCAACGTACCTATGGAATGCGTGTGCGGTTTGCACAAGTGCGTGGTGGAAGAGGAGGATGTGTCGTGAAGCTGGCTTCTGTCTCGATGTTTTTATACGTGGGAAGAGCGTTTTTTTTTGGCAGAAATCTCTGTGAGGGAGCTCTGAGACCCGCTTCCCATCAGCTGGGTCAGCTGACCAATCACGGCCGCTGCGAACGTATGCCTCTCCCGGACCCACTAAAAAATCCCATCGACGTCAAGATCAAGAAGCACCGGTCCCAAGGTGAAAAGCGACGACGTCAGCCAAAACGACACAGCACTGCACCTTTACTCTTTACCGCCGTCAACACCCCCCCCCAATAACAACCATAGAACACACGCACAATGTCTTTCCTTGGAATCGGACGTCCCCAGCCCACGTCGGCCGAGAAGGTCGCTGCCGTCGAGGCCGAGATGAAGATGATGGCCGACATGCACAACAGGTGAGTGGAGGGGGAGGAAGGGGGGGGGAGGGGGAATCGAAAGGAAGAGAAGAAGGAGAAGGAAGAGAAAAACAACAACGAAGACTCCAAAGAAAGACCACCACTAACTCCATAGACTCATCAAGGTCTGCGCCGCCAAGTGCGTGCCCACCGACTACCGCGAGGGCGAGCTCAACAAGGGCGAGAGCGTGTGCCTCGACCGGTGCGCCGCCAAGTTCTTTGCCGTCCACATGAGCGTGTCCGAGCAGATGCAGACCGAGGCCGCGAAACAGCAGGGCGGCGGCTCGGCGTTCGGCCTGCCGCAATAGTTGCTTAGTAAGCAGGACATTACTGCATCACATCACGACTTTTGCATCGCATCGACGGTTTCGGGTGGCGGAACGGCATCTGACGGAAAAACGGCTTGGGACAGCTTGTACGAGCTATGACTGTATTATAGATTTATGAGAATTCTCCTCTTCTGTGGTGGTCGTTTGATATAGAAGATGACGTTTGAAATAAGACAAAAAACAAACAAAAACAAACAAAAACAAAAAGCTTCAAAAGGCTTCAAAAAAGCTTCAAACGCCAAAAACGAAACCCCCCCCCCAAAATCAATCACTCCCAACCACATTCGGCCCCGTCCCGATCCCCGTCATGCTCCGCACCACCCAGTGCAGCCAGCTCTCCGTCTCCAGGTGCCGCTTCAGCTCCTCGGCGCGCCGCTCGACCTGCTCGACCTGCTGCGTAAACTGCCGCACGCCCTCCTCGACGTCCTGCACCTTGCCGGCCAGCGTGCCGATCTCGTACTCGACGCGCGCCATCAGCATCTCCACCTCGCGCACCGCCTCCGCGCCCTGCCCGCGCTCGCCGCCCAGCAGCTCCTGGCTGTTGGCCTGCACGCGCTCGTACCCGTCTACCAGCTGGAAAAAGGACGTCTGGACGTCGGTCACCTGGCCCGCGTACACGCCGTCGAGCTTCTCCAGCTCCGCCACGCGGCCCGCCACCTCGCCGCCCACGACGTCCTTGAGCACCGCCAGCGACGCGTACAGCCCGCGCTCCAGCGTCGGCGCCGTCATGAACTTGGCCAGCATCGCCGGCGACGTGGCTGCGGCTGGCGGTGCGTGCGTTAGCGTCTGGCGCTGGCTCTTCCTCTTCTTCTTGGTGGTGGCGAGGCCGGTCTGCTGGTCGACCAGTATGGTCTCGTCGGGGTCATCAATGTCGTCGGCATTTCCCGTGGCTGTGTCGTCCTCGTTGTCGCTGTCTTTGTGCCGGAGGTCGACCTCCTCGTCAGCTTCCTCGTAGACCTCACCATCCTCCGTCCCCTCTTCATATTCCCCTCCCTCTTCATATTCATCCCCCTCCTCCTCATCACTGCTGCTGTCGTCCCATCCTGCGGCGTCATAGTCCACCAGCTCCTCCCACGTCAAGATCGCCTCCTCCGCCGTGCTAAACGACAGCCGCCGCGGCCACACCACCTCGTGCGGCAGCTGCGGCGCCTCGCGACGCGCGCTGGCCAGGCTGTGCCGCCGCAGCAGCCCCACCACCCCCGGCCCGACACACCGCTCTGTCTCCAGCAGCGGGCCCTCCAGGGACACATCGCCCGCCACGGCCACATCGCCCGCCACGCTGCCCACTGCCGAGATGTTGCCGGACGTCGCTGTCGCCGTCGCTGCTGCTGCTGTAGTCGCCGCCGTCGCCGTTGCCGCCACGGCCATGTCCATGCGCAGATGGCTCGCGCGCCCGTTGGCCTGCGTCGACATGGGGTTCCGCGACACCAGCTCGGCCTCCAGCGCCGCCGACGTCGCCGCGAGCATCGCCTTGGCGTCCGGCGGTCTCGGCGCGCTGGCGTTGGCGCCGCTGTGTTCTGTTTGCGCGCGCCCTAGCCCCTGCCCCGGCGATGCTGTCTGGCTGCCAGCCGCCGCCACCTGCACCAGACCATCGCCATACTTGTTCGACGCCATGTCGGCCGCCTCCTTGGGATACACGCCAGGCATGGCCACGTCGCGCTCCCGCTCTCGCTCCCGCTCCCGCTCCCGCCGGAGATACTCCTCCGGCTTAGTCTTCCACGTAAACGCGCGCCCAATCATCACCGGGCTGCTCAGCGACGCCTGGGCCAGGCTCGATATGCCCGGCTGTGCGTACGTCGCCGGCGCCGACATGGGCGCTGCGCCATCAAGACCGTGCGCCAGATTCGGCCCCCCGGTGTCGTCGCGCGACGGCCGGCTCGTGTGGCCGCGTAGCCCGCCGCCCACGGCATCGCGGATCCGGCCCAGGCCCGACCGGGCGTCGTTGACGCGGCCGGTGACGCTCTTGAACACGGTGCGTGTCCTGGAGTCTCGGTCGCGGTCGCGATCGCGGTCACGGTCGGCTGTGTCCGCAGGAATGCTCGCCGCCGAACCTGTCGTCGGCGCGACCGACGAGTACATGGTCGACTTGTTCGTGTCCTTTCGCTGCACGGGCTCTTCTGTGTCGGTCCCGGCAGCAGCGCCTTGACCTCCTCCTGCTGCTCCTGCTGCTGCTGCCGCCGCCGACTCCGATCCGCTCTTGATTCGGGTTAACCCAGTCCCCATCGCCGTACTCCCTGCGGATGCAGCAACAGCAGCAGCAGCAGCACCGGCAGCGGCAGGAGAAGAAGAAACTGCGCCCTGTTCCTCACCGTCGGGCGGTCCAGACACGGGCCGACTCGGCGCGGACGCGGCGTCTGGAAGGCTAAAAAAGCCTGAAGTAATGTCCGTTGCTGAATCCGACTTGTGGTGGTGATGGTGGCCAGAAGAACTGTTCTCGGCACCCGGCGCACTGCCCGTGGCCGCCGCCGACCGCCGCGTCTTGCCGTACCACAGCCACTTGGTGCGCTCGCCGTAGAGGAGGCTGACAAACTTGTCAATGTCGAGCGTCTCAATGTCGCCGACGTTGCCCTTGTCCTTGCCGCCCACCATGCCAAACACCAGCTCGCCGCGCCGGCCGCCAAAGCCCTCGACCGTCGACTTGATGGCCTTTTGCACGCCCCACCCGCCCTCGCCGGCCGCCGCCTTGAGCGTCACGCCGTGCAGCCGCCGCAGCGTCTGGTGGTCCAGGCGCCGCGTGCGCGGCAGCTTCATGTCCTTTTGGAAAGAACCGATGCCCTTTTTCATGCCGTTGATGTCAAACACGTCCTTGGGCACCGACGCCCCGTACCACGCCAGCCGGTTGCGCGCCCCCATCAGCATGCCCAGCAGCGCCGCCACCGTCGTCGGGCCCAGGATGCCGTCTGTCGGCTCCGCGTTGTAGTACTCGGCGCCCACCTCCGTCCACCAGTCGCCAATGGCCGTCTCCGTCACGTCGCACAGCAAGCCATCGACGTAGTGCAGCTCCAGCATGCCAAACAGGAACAGCGCCGTCTGGCACTGCTTGATCAGCTCAATCACCGACTCACAAAACGGAATCCGCTCGCTCGTGCGGTACAGCGACTGGAACTTTTCCTGCGTCGCGCGCGTCGGCTCCGCCGACAGCGTCAACCCGGACCGCCCCGAGCACCCCAGCCGCTTCAGGTCCTCGTTGACCACAAACTCCTGGCGGTGGTTGCGCAGGTCGCCGTCGCTGACCGCAATCACCGTCAGCGCCGACGGGAAGCTGCTGAGGTTCGTCGCCATCACGTCGCCATACGGCGTCGTCTTGGGCCGCGCGTGGAACTGCTGCATCGTCCGGAAGTAGTGCTGGATCCGCGGCGTCCACTCGCGCTCGTCGCGCGGGATCGACAGCACCCCGACCACAATCGAGTGGTTCTCGTCGCCCGTAAACGTCGCAATCACCGTCGCCGGCGGCTTGCGCGAGCACACCCACTGCTCCACCACGTAGAGCTCGTAGCCGCTGACGCGCGTGCGCGGCTCCACCACGCTGACCGCGTGTTCTTCTTCCACCAGGTACCGGAAGGCAATGGGGTCGGGCGTCGCCAGATGGCGCCGGCCAGGCCCCGGCGGCGGCGGTATGCGTATGGAGTCGGCCATGTTCGTCTTGGGCTTGGGCGAGCTGGGTAAAATCGAGTGCAGCACGGTCTCGTCCTCGGCCGCGTTTGGGTTGGTCGCAGGCATGCTGTTGCTGTTGCTGTTGCTGTTGCTGTTGCTGTTGGTGCTGCCTTTCCGCCGGCTCTGGGCCTGCGTCGAGGAAGCCGAGCGCGCCGCCGCCACCTCCTCGTCGCGGGCCAACCGCGCGTCTGGCGGCATCGCAGGCACGCCAAACCAGGCCGACATGTTGGATGAATATACTGAGGATTATAATGGGGGATCGAGGCAGTCGTCACGTCGTCAAGTCGTAGATGGAACGTTTGGTTCGAATGTCGTCATGGCAGATCGGCAAAAAAGAAGAAAAAAAACAAGGCTATGGCAAGGTCGCTGTCGGCGACATCACCTCGGGTGTCAACGTGGCGGTCGAGCAGGCCAGATGCGCATGGTCGGAATGCAGATGCTCTGTTGGCAAAAGAGTGAACTTGTAAGTCAGGTTGGGTCGTACGGACGGCGCCTCGACTATTTACAAGAGTACTTGGGGACTGGGAGTGTTAGGATGCAGCTGTTAGTGTCGCCGGCACGTGTCGCCCTTGCTGCGTTACGTCGTAATAGTCGCAGATGACTAATCCGTACTTCTGGGCTGCTGTTGCTAGCCGACGTCAGCGCGCTCTGATTGGTCAGCCTTGCTGCCTAAAATGATGTAAGTGATGGCCCCTTGCATGCGCGATCGGTAGGCGGTATAGGGTGGCAGTACAGTTGCCACGCCACTAGTACTCCGTAGTGGCGGCTGGATCTACGAGTACGGGAGTACGTACCGGCGAGCAACGTCGTTATTCCACATGGCCATGCCCTCCGAGTCACCGGGCAAGCAGCGCCGAACTAGAGGCTCGGCCTCGTCGAGCCCGAGGCTGTGCTCTCCAGTTGGACAGCACGATGCTGAACCGTACCGTCGTCCCATTGGATGAACCAGTTTACGAGTCGTAGCTATGCTGTCACCGCCGAGGACAGCGACGACAAGGCCTTTTATTTTTTTGCTGTTGAAAATTGCCACAGGGACCTGCTACATAGCCTTTGAGCCGAAAGCAAGTGGGGCCGTGTCTTGAGTTTTCTGGCTCGCTTACCCGGCACACCGGCCGAAGCGTCTTCATAACCAGCGTCCCGGCCTTTTTTTTTTGAATATTGGTCAAACACTCTTGCACCTGCAACTGACCCAACTCTCTCTCTCTCCCTCACACACACACACACAACACCTCCAACAATGGCAGCCCCAAAAGCAAAGCTCCTCTGCCTTCACGGCTTCCTCCAGAATGGCAAGGTCTTCTCCGAAAAGTCCTCCGGCCTGAGAAAGGCGCTGAAAAAGTTCAACGTGCACATGGAGTACATCGACGGCCCCGTCGTGCTGGAGCGCAAGGACCTGCCCTTTGAGGTGGACGATGCCAAGTGGTCCGAGATTGCCGAGAGCGGCGTCAACCGCGCCTGGTTCTACCACGACAACGTGTCCAAGAACCTCGACCTGACCGACGCCATTGCCTCGGTCGTCAGCCACATCAAGGCCAACGGGCCCTACGACGGCATTGTCGGCTTCTCGCAGGGCGCCGCCGTGTCCACCATTGTCGCCAACACCATCACATCCTACCCGGAGCTGGCCGGCATCCAGGGCTACTTTAAGCTGTCGCTGGCCGTGTCCGGCTACTCTTTTACCGAGCCCAAGCCGGATGCCGCCGCCGCCAATGGCGAGCTGCAGATTACGGAAAAGTTTGTCCGCGCGTTTACTGTCCCCGTCAACGACCCGGCCTACGTGACCAAGTCCCTGTTCATCTACGGCTCCAACGACAACTCCGTGCCCGGCGTGCGGTCGCAGTACCTGGCCGCCATGTACCCGGACGACAAGAAGGCCACGTTTGAGCACGACGGCGGCCACTTTGTGCCCAACAAGAAGGACTTTTTGACGCCCGTCGTCGACGAGATTGTCAAGACCCTGGGTCTGAAGGATTGAGGTTTTTTTTCTTCTTCTTTAGATTTGCAGATAGACATGATACAAATGATACCTTGCCGTTTGGCTTACTAAGTTTTAGTTCTACGAGTAGCTAGTAAGAGGCGAGCATGTGACCTCATAGGCTCATACACAGCGTCATTGTCCATTTAACCCAATAGCGGTACAAGGGAGCCTACGGAGTACGTCGTAGGTGCTGCAGGCGCTTGGGGCGGCAGGTGCAGTGGCTCGCTAGGCGGTCACTCGTTCCCCACTCTTGTCGCCCGTTTGCAGCGCATGATTGGTCACACCACTTCCGACCTGGCCAGGGCAGTTAGCTCGCCCGTCATGATAGTGGGGCTCTCGTGCTCACTGTACTCCGTACTACAGAGTAGTAGTATGCACTGCTATCATCTGCTGCCCAGGGATCGAGCATGTCTCGTCTGCCGACCTGCATTTTACACCCCTCACAACCTTGACAGCGACGTTTTCTCTCCTTTTACAAAGACGACAGACGGCTGACTCCCACACAACGTCACCACACTTAAACTCTTGCGTTCAACAACCCCGACTTGACCATCTCTTCTGCCTGTTTTGACGCTGCGTAGGCACTCTCGCCTTGACGACAACTCCTACGGAGTACACGCCTTCCCCCGCCTATTCTCCTGCCTGCCCCTGCCTACAACAACGCCCGTCAACCATGGCGGACAACATGCCGACGCTCCGCAACGACCTTGCGCAGGTCGCCCGGAAAGCCCGGCTCACGGCGGCCGTGCACGACGTCGACAAGATCATTGCGCGGCTCGTGGAGGCGCGCGAGCAGATTGCGGCCGAGGGGCAGCAAGACCCGCACGCGGCGAGTCTGATCCTGACGAAGCTGCAGAACCCGGTCAAGGAGGGCTTTGACCGGGTCAACGACGACCTCAAGGCCTCGACCAAGACGAACAAGGAGTTTGGGCGAGCGCTGGACCGGGTGGGTTTTTGCTTCTTTCTTTTTTTTTTTCTGCGCATCCAAACTAACCTGTGTCAGTCCTTCCCCGTCACGCCTCTGCCGACGGACCACGACGCCATGGCCACGCATACGCCGCTTATCAACCGTGCCATTGCGATGCACCTGTTGCGCGAGGGCCACTTCGACGTGGCGCGCGTGTTCATGGACGAGGTCCGCGAAACGGCCACCAACGGGCCTGGGGGTGCTGCAGCAGGGAGTGGTGACAGCGGCAGCAGCAGCGGCAGTGTCGACCTCTTGATGGGCGGCAGCGCCGAGCCGACGACAGCCAACCGCGACGTCTCCGGCTTTGCCCAGATCGAGTCGCACTACCTGCAGGAGCGCTTCCAGAAGATGTACGCAATCCTGCAGGACATCAAGGCGCACAATCTCGACTCGGCCATTGCGTGGGCGCGCGACAACTCGGCCGAGCTGGAGATGCGCGGCTCCAACCTGGAGTTTGAGCTCTGCAAGCTGCAGTTTATCTGGCTGACCAAGCCCGGCGAGGGCAACGACGACGGCAGCGACAACGACTACTACGGCATGTCAGCCACGACGGGCAACCTCGGCCCCGCGTTTGCGTACGCGCGCAGCAACTTTGACCGCTTCAGCGAGCGGCACGTCGCCGAGATCCAGCGGCTGGCGGCGGCGCTCGTGTTCGCGTCCAACATTGGCGCGTCGCCGTACGCGACGGCGTTTGAGACGGACGCGGCCTTTGGCGACGTGGCCGCCGTGTTCACGCGCGAATACTGCTCGATGCTGGGGCTGTCGGCCGAGTCGCCGCTGTACGTGGCGGCGACGGCGGGCGTCATTGCGCTGCCGCGGCTCATCAAGTTCATCGGCGCCACGCGTAGCAAGCGCACCGAGTGGACGACGGCCGACGAGATGGCCTTTGAGACGCCGCTGCCGGCGTCCATGATGTACCACCCCATCTTTGTGTGCCCCGTGTCCAAGGAGCAGACGACCGAGGCCAACCCGCCCATGCGCCTGCCGTGCGGTCACGTGCTGGCCAACGACTCGCTGCGCAAGATGATCAAGGGCACCAAGTACAAGTGTCCGTACTGTCCGGCCGAGGGCATGTACAAGGATGCGCAGCAGATTTATTTGTAGTTTTTTTTGTTTCTTTCTGTCTCTTGTGACTGGTTTTTTTTGCTGCACTTCATGGCTTAATGGTTTACGGTGATGTGGCGTTGTCGGATATCTTCTCTTGTCTATCACTCTTTATTGTGTTCTTTGGCGTTTGGGCACGCCGGCGTACGGCATAGGGACAATGGTTTTTTATTCTTATTTACGACTCAGCCGACGGTAGAATCAACATCCGTTCAAACAGTACACAAAGCTATCTGCATCGTCCAATCACTGGCACGTCGTCTCTTGAAACAGACTCGTGAAACATTTGCCGACATGAAATGTTTCGTTTCGGCCGTTTGGCATTTTTACAAGACATTTATGCAATATATATTTTTAGCCAACAGAAGACGCCGAGATCGATCGACAATGCAGCACGCACACTTAAAAGGTTGAATAAAACGTAGTTTGATATAGTAAAAAAAAAAAATACAAAAATACAAAAAAATCCCGAAATATAGACAAGAAGCATCATAAGTCGTAAAAAGAAAAGAAAACACAAAGAAAACAGTGGTATATGGTTGGCTCTCCTTCCGCCACTCTGGCAGACACGAGAAAAGACAGAGGAAATAACACAAAGGAAAGGGACGACAAAAACGAAAAAGGAACCGAATAAAAGGAAATGTGCCGTGGCCGGTAGACCCAAGGGTATGCAGTGTAGATGTTGGTGGTCGGTGTTGGTGAAAAGATGACGAGATAAATGAAATTCAAAGGAGTGCAATTTTGTATTTTGTTCGAGATTGGCGTTTGGCGGCGTCGTTGCTGCAGAGCGTTTTCTCGCTCAAGGAAAAACAAGGTCCAGACCTATGTTCCTCAGAAGCAGCCCGTCGAAAACAGACCGTGGTATCTTTTTTGTTTGTTTGTTCGTTTGTTTGTTGATGTTGCCGCCGTTGACATTGCTCAGTCAATCGTCATCCGCGTCACTGGCGGCTGCTTGATGTCGCTGAGGCCTATCGAGCTGCTGTTGTTGTCAAAGGGGCTCTTCTCGTCACTGTCGCCGCGCTTCAGAATGTGCGCCTTGAGCCCGTGGCCAAAGTTGTGCATGCAGACAAAGGCATTGGCAATGGTGAGGATGATCAGCATGATCGTGAGCACGGCAAAGGCCGTCAGCGACTTTTGCACGGCCGTGTAGTTCTGCTTGTAGCCCTTTTCGTAGATGCGCACCAGCTTGAAGAAGAACCACGCCAGCGCGCACAGGTACAGCACAATGCTGGTCGCCATGCCGACGACGATCTCGTGGCGCGTAAAGTAGGCGGCCATCAGCAGGATGGCAATGGTGATGGGGATGGCGGCCGCCGTCAGGGCAAACTCGACGTCGGTCTTGTTGGTGACAATGACGAGGAACTGCACGGTGAAGCCCAGAAAGAAGAAGAAATCAAACTTGAGCAGGGCAATGTAGATCTGGTAGGCCAGGAAGCGCTTCTTGACGCGATAGTCGGCGCCCATCTGCTTGACGATGCGCCAGGCAAACACGCCGTACAGCTTCCAGGCAATGAAGCCCAGGATGATGGTGCAGAGGCCGATAATGCAGGGGATGGCAATGAGGAACGGCTTGAGCTTGGCCATGAGCTCGTGCTCGCCCATGTCCGCCTTGATGGCGCCGCTGTGGTTGAGCGACGTGATGGCCAGGTGGATCTGGTCCGTCTGGATGGCCGTGTAGATGAGAAAGGCCAGGTTGGCACAGCAGATGCCAATGACCTGAATGGTGTTGGCCATGCGCAGGGCATCCCACACGAGGACCAGTTCGTACAAGAAGGCGAAGATGAAGAGGGTCAGGAATGTTGGGATGGAGCGGTAGAACGAGTTGTTTTTGCTAATGTCCTTGTCTTGGATGACGTTGGTTTCGAATGTGGCAAAGATGTATCTGCATGTGTTAGTGGGAATGCGATACTAAACGCAGAGAGAGAGGCATGTGGCACGTACGCCTCAAAGGTTAGACAGATGATGGCCTGGATGGTGGCCGTAAAGAAAAAGGCCTTGGCCCAGGGATTCGGCATAAAGTTGAACATGGTGTTCATCTTGGCCGGCGCCGGGGCGTTCTCGCGATAGTAAGAGCCGGCGCTGTTGCTGTTGCTGTTGAATGGCTCGCTGCCAAAGGAGTGTGCCGGAGTCAAAAGCGACCGCCGGGAATCTTGGCGTTGCACCAGGACCGGCGCAGTGTCTGATTGTTCGGGGTAGATGCTGTCGGTATGATTATGAGACATGCGGAGCTGTTGGCGAAGTAGACGGACTGTCGCCGATGTGGATGTAGTGGAGGAGTGGTGCGAGTGCAGGAGAAGGACGTAGTGCGAAAGCAGGAGAGGAGACTGGGAGATGCTCTTTGTTTCTGGTTGGTGTGGTTGGTATGGTTCGTTATATGCCCGTATCCGGCGGCGGCAGGTGATAGTTGCAGTATGCAAGTGATGCGATGCAATGCGATGCGACGCGGATGTAAAGAATGTCGTCCAAAGAATAGATTTGTGATAAAAAAAAAAGTCGTCCAAAAGATTGCGATGAAAAGTGGTGATGCTGAGAAAAAAAAATAGAAGAGCAAGCGAGCGATCCAGATCAGGTCAAAAGTGGAAAGAGGAAGAGCCAGGTGTAAGAATAAATGAAATACAAAGCCGAAAGAGAACGGACAGGGATGCGGTACGGAAATAGGAGTGGGAGGCAAGAGCGGCGGAGCCAGCTTTCGGAAGGAATGAGGGTGGTGAGAAAGTCGCCCATTGAAAAGCGGGTCGGAGCAGCCGCACTTGCCAATTTGGAAGACGCTACGAGTAATACGAGCGACGACCTGAGGGATTGCGGGATTGGGGAGGGGGGGGAGAGGGGGGGCATGCGGGCAGAACTGCACAAGCCAAGGAAGGAGGGGGGTGAGATGCAGAGAAAGAGGGAAAGAGCGACGAGCAAAAGCCAGAAAAAGGACGATACCAAGATGTTACGGGGGGAGGCAGGAGCGAAGGAGAGGAGAAAAAGTCGTATTACTCGTAATACTGTACTTGCAGAGAGAGAGACAGAGAGGACAGCACCTGCCGCAAAAGACTTCTGTAACGTACGGAGTATTTGCCCGCAACGCGTGTCACGGCCCACCGTTTAATACCGTTTTAATGAGAGCACAATGTCGCAAAATGACCTTTTGGTAGAAAATATAGACAAATGGCAACGCAATACAATTACTTCGTACGAATGTATGCAAGTACGAATACGTCGTGCGCAACGCACAGCACGAAGAACAAGAACACAAGAGGAACAAAATACGGCGGGCAGGCTCTTCTCTTCTGCGACGGGCCTGGCACAGATAAAGCTGAAACAGGAAAAGGCCCATACACAGGGGCTCAGGAGGCGCGGCAGGTGCGAGCGATGCGCTTGCTTGTTTTTGCCCAGAACGTGAAACGGCAAGAGGTCGTCTGGCGACCCCCCCCCTCCAAGATCTACGGAGTATGCACAAGGAAAGAGCGACTCGACGAATTCTTGACTGTCGCACGTGCTGTGCTCGGCGATGGTCTTGGTGTCTTTGACGTGTCGCGGATTGACTCGCATTTTGCAGTTTCGCATGGTAGTGCCGATCGAAAACGGCAGCCGTTGGCTCCTGAGCATCAAAAAAAGCCGGATTGACCAACCACTCGAAGTCTTGATTCAATCGGGACGACGCCAGACACAAATTCTCTTTGGTCGAGATCACCCGCACCTTTGTCTGTCGGAGAGGGGAGGCAGGAACCACCCGCGGGACCTGCCACCGCGTCTCTGGAATTGGAATTCCTGCAATTCCTGAGCATTTCTGGGCTGCTCCGCCATTGTTTTTGCACGTTGGTTCCTACCCGTTTCGCCTCGCGGTCCACCTTTTTCTGCTCTTAGTGGCGGACCGTTAGTCATTCCCCAGTTCTCGTACAGTACCCCTGGTTCCCTAGTTCCTTCTACGAGGTACGGAGTACTTACGAGTACCCGTACCGCGGTAGGGGACTACGCAGTAAAAGTACCCCGTACTCGTACTTATTATGCCCTGGCTGCAAGCAAGGAGGCGCAGGACGGGGCCTGCGAGGCGTTTTCGACACAGCCCGACTGGCACGTGACTCTCTCAATCCCGTTAATTCCACGAAAAACCCGGAACACCCGGGCATCATCAGCCTTACGCCTGTCTCAAAAAAAAACCAAACCTGAATGAAGGTTCATGCTTTCGGCCCCGGAGCCCCAGTCCAAGCCCCGTTCATCTTGATCGGTGACGTCGTTGCATTCTCATTGGCGTTGGAGCCCTCCTCACTTCTCACACCCACCACCATCTATCCATCTGGGTGTGGCGTGCGATCTGGAAACGTCCCACGCGAGCACGGTAATAAAGAAGATGGGGTGACGGGGCCTCAAGCGGGCTGGCCGAAGAAAAGCTTGGGCCGGCTATGCTGGATTCGTCGAGTTCGACGGTGCATAGTGTTTTGATTTTCACGGCAACCTCAGCCTTGTGACTCGTGAAAATATGATTGCGGTGAACCAGAAATCCGAAGCATAAGAAATGGTATTATCAAAAGCACACTCTTCCATGGCGCTCAAAATACAAAGAATATAATCCCAGAATATACTGCCTAAATACCAGTTACGCTGCCGTGACGGGCCATGCTACGCCTTTTCCTGGCCTGCGCTGTCCGCACTGGCCGCCGCCTCAGCGCCGGAAGCTGTAGCTGTAGCATCCGCCGCCGCCGCCGTCGTGCCGTCCTCGTTGTCGCTCCCCGACTCGGCCGTGCCATCACCCTCGCTGCTGTCGGCGGCCTTCCTCTTCTTAGCGGGCAGGGCCGCGTCGAGGGGCTGGTCAGCCTCGCGCTTGGGCGTCGTCGCACGCGCGGGCACCGAGGCGGATGACGTCGTGGCATCGGCATCAGCATCGACATCAGCCATGTCAGCCATGGCCGCCTCGGTGCTGGCAACGACAGCCGTCGCCGCCGCCGCAGACGGGACGAGAGGGGCGGCCACGGCGCCCGCCGGCAGCTTGTCCGCGGGACGGCCCACGGCCACCTCCAGGTCCATCTCGTCGGCATGCACCGTGTGCACGGCGCTGGCGTCGGCCGCGCTGCCAATCTGCAGGCCCGGGGCGCTGGTGCTGCTGGAGCTGCGCTGCGGGCCCAAGTCGGCCGCGCCCAGTTCCTGCGGGCCGCGGGCATGTGGGATCTCGTCGTCGTCGTGGTCGGCAGCGGCGGTGTCATTCTGCGCCTCGTCCTTGTCTGCTGCTGTGCCGCCCATTGTGGTGTCGTCGTCGTCGGCGGCGGAGGCGGCGGTACTGGCATTCCCTTGCTCTGCCTCTTGCTTGGCCTCGGACGCATCCTCCTCAGTAAACGGCGGGCGGCTGCTCTGGGTGGCGCCGTCGGCCATCTCGTGGTCGCGGTCCTCGTCGTCGCCCGGCTCATCGTCGTCGTCGTCGTCGTCATCATCAGCGGCGTACCGCTCGCTGCTGTAGCGGCCACCACCACCAGCGGCAGCCCGGGCGGCGGCGGCAGCACGCGCCAGCTGGCTCACGGGCACGACACCCGCCTTTTGCTCTTGCCGCAGCAGCTCGCCCTGCGTGATGCCGCGCTGCTGCAGATGGACCACGGCTGCCGCCGCCGCCGTGCCGTGTTGGCTGGCGCCCTGGCTAGAGCCCTGGCTGGCGCCCTGGCTGGAGCCATGGCTGGCGATGCCGTTGATGCTCACGCTGACCGTCTCGATGCTGCCGACGCCGTTGGGCCCGTCAATGGTCTCGGTGGCCTCTGTGCGCACCTCCAAGCGACGCGGCTGCTGGGACTGGCCCGGTGGTATCCGCTGGAACGACGACTGCTGCTGCTGCTGCTGCGATGCTGCGCCTTGGGACGATGTGGGCGCCGACGCCGACGCCGGCGAGGGGGAAGCAGACGGCGAGAGCGACCGCGTTTCGCGCACACCGCTAATGTCGTCGTCGTCACGCGTGTTGTTGTTGAGGGAGACACCGCCCGCGGTGCTGCCGGCCGAGCTAAAGGCCATCTCGCTGCCGTCGTCGTCCGAGCCGCCATCCAACGGGCTCGACCCGCCCTCACTTCCCGCCGCTCCTCCCGCCGCCACCTCCTCCGTTGTCGTCGTCGTCGTCATCGAGTGGTCGTCGTCGGCCGCGGAGCTGCTGCTGTTGTTGTTGTTGTTGGCGGTGGACTGCTGCCCGCTCAGCCAAGGAATCGGTGTCAGCAGCGCACCCCACGACGTGTCGCTGGACCACTCCGCCGACGCATTCGCATTGCCATTGGCATCCGCACCGCCCGCGTCCCGGCCATCGACGTCGTTGGCCTGGCTGCCCGCGCGGCCCGATGATGCCGACGGCGCCGCCGTGCCGTTGAGGATGGCGGCCTGGGACGGCGGCAGCTCGGACGGCAGCGGATAGTAGTTGCAGCCGCTTGTCACGCTGACAACGCGCTCGAGGGCGCTCAGATAAGGGCCGAGGTACCGGTAGTGCTGGTGGGGGTACAGGACGAGCTCGGCCAGGCGCTGGATGCTGTGCGGGGGGTATTTCGGAAAGGTGGTCTTGAGGTGCGACGTGATGTAGTCCAGGAGGTCGACGGCCGGCTGCGGCATGACCGGGGGTGCAGCAGCAGCAGCTTCTGCCGCGTCCTTGTCCTTGGTCGCCGTAGGGGTGGGCGGCGGCAGCATCGCCGCCGTCGTCGTCGTCGTAGTCGTCGTCGTCGTCGACGCTGCTGCCTCGCCCATTTCTGAGTCAGCAGCCGGCGCACCCTCGTCAGCCCTGCCTTTTCCCTTGTCCTCGGCGCTGCTGTCGTCGCCGGTTGTTGTGCTCGTGATCATTGCGGCCTCGTCTGTTGTGTCGTTGTTGTTGTCGTCGTCGGCGCCGGCGGCGGTGCCGCCAGCTCCTACAGTTGTCGGCTGTGCATTCTCCTTGTCGCCGTCCTCTTCTTCTGGTGCTGCGGCCGGCCCAGGCGCAGCGCCATCACTAGCAACCGACGATGACGACGACGACGACGACGCTGACGACAGCGTAGCCGGCACGGTTGAGTTCCAGTCGGGGAGGATCGACTGCGTGCGGCGCGGCGGCGGGATGACGGGGATGGCAAAGCTGTTGTAGCAGTTGGACTCGATGCGCGACACAATGGTGCCGAGCAGGCGCGGCCAGTGGGCACTATAATGTCAGCAGCTGCAGCTGTCCACAACATCACCGACGACTTACTAGTCAATGGAACCGCCGGCGGCCAGCGTTCGGAGGAGGTCGTCGTCGCTGTCGACCTCCATGGTGGCGTTTTGAGGTGGTCGCCCGGGCTTATTGGTGGTATCGGCCTGAAGGCGAGGGGTATGTGCGCGGGTGGAGTGGCGACGCGACAGAGGCGATAGAATGAGGGCGGCAAGGCACGCGATGCGATGCAGTCCATGTACGAGTTAGGCGATGCGCCCGACAGGCTCCAGCTCCAGCCTCGGGCCCACACTTGCGCTAAAGAGCGATGGCGCGTACAGTGTATGAACGGTGTGTGATTATTTGTGCACGGTGCATCGACGTATGGCACAACGTGAGCACCAGTATTATTTGTGTATTTTTGAAGTTGCTGTCATTGTTTTTTTTTGTTTTTTTTTGTATGAAATGTGTGATATTCAAATATATGGAATTAAAATATCCAGGTAGGACATTGTCATATGTAGCGTGTCAGTCTACGAGTACACGGCCGAACGTACATTACATCTCGAGATGATATTCGCGAGAATCAAACGTTACAACAGCTGTCAAACAATATAAACTGCAACGGCTTGACTGTCTGACTGGGCAGATTCTTTGTCCAGTAGAATGTACTATGCAAAGACCTCTGGTGGCCTGGAACTGTCTGCCGTTCGTGGTCAAGTATATAATGAGCAATAATGAACACACACTCGACAGCAAACGTTCTTCCGCGCTGGCACGCCTCGGCAAGTGCCGTCCTAAGAACCAACGCCCCTCTCAAGACTCAGCTCTACAAGATCTGGCAAGCGGACCAGATATGATACTGTCCACCGCAACTGCGGAGCTCATCGGCGGTGGCAAAGAGCTGTGAAGCGGCTTGGAGGCCGACGGCTAAAAAAATAAAGGCATCCACAAAGTGGCCTCGGATTAGGGCCATCTTGCAAACGACGGACGGGAGGGATAAGTTCAAGTGAGATAGCGGCATCCACACGTTATAAGGGTTTTCAGCGACTCCAGTTTGCCGGAGCCTAAAGCCAGCGACGGCGTGAGTAGTGCCGGATAGTGCACAGATGGGATGACAGGATCTCTTTCAACATGCTTTCCATTGTTGGGCGTTCCGAATTTTTTGTCAAGACTGCCTTCCAGGTCTGCAAGATCTCGTTTGTCGTCTTTGTCTGCTATCCGCGTTGGCGTAGGCGCACAACATGTTGTTTGCTTATATGGCTGACTATAATATCACTCTTTGCAAAATACAATACAATACAGTAATGCGGCAATGCAGTAAACGCTGTAAAATTCTGTTGATTCCTAACTAGTAACTGTCCCAAAGACACGGTTAATTCAAGAGTGGCCAGGCCCAAGTTTGCTCTTCAACCGGTCAACTTCTTTTTTATTTCGGTGTCCCAACAGCAGTGGATGTAGCTTTCTTGTCCAGCTCCGGCCTGGCCGGAACAAGGTGCTTCTCCCGAAATAACAAATAACAAAAACAAAAGAGATAAATAGAGGGGGAATCGTGAACATCGTGTTGCCTGCTCAAAAAGCAAGGCTCGGCTGGTATCGCAAGAAAGAAAAAATCAAATAAAATGCAAATGCTGATACTGAGAGGATGGCGAGGCGCGGCGAAGATCAAACCGGCGGCCCAAGATGAGAGCGATGGGAAATATATAACAGATTGGTAGGTGTAGTGTAATAGTGAAGATGGCTGCAGCGTAATAGGCGAGACGAGACGAGAGATGTGCATCGGACACTATAAGACGCGATAAAAAAGATGTGTTTTGTCGCCCGGCGCGGTGTAATAATCCGGTGTGGTGATGCCTCCGCTGAAAACACATGTGTGCATAGTGCCGTGATTGAGTGTGGTCGTCGAGGATTTGATTTTAGGCTGCTTTAGGTTGTTGTCGGTGTGCCGCCGTACTCGTAGAGAGACACCGCTCACTTCATGCGGTACTTGCTCAGGGTGTCGCCCTTGCAGATGCCGCCGCCGCAGCAGGCATCAGGGGCGAGCTTGCCGTTGAGGATGAGATCAATGGTAGCCTGTGGTTGTTAGTTATGAAGCTTTCCAAGAAAAATAAAGTAGCAGCGAGAACATACGGCAGGGCATGGCAGAGGGGTGGCCTGGGCAATGCTGGCAAAGGAGACGACGACGGCCGCAACGGCGGACAGGATGTACGAAGGCTGCATCTTGACGATGGGATGGTTTGTTTTGGTAACGAGTGTTGATTTGTTGGATAACGAGTGTCGGGGGGGAGAGAAAAGTAGAGAGCTTTGCAAGAACAGCCAACGAGAACAGAGAAGAAGACGATGAGATGAGCCTCTGTGGGGAGAACAAGGACGAGAGAGGGATGGATATATATTCTCGGGACGCCAATCGAGACAATACGATAAAATCAATAATCTCGAGATAAATGATCTAAGAATTAAACACGACCAGGAGCCAGAGGCTACGGAGGAAAAAAAAGAATAAAAACGAGGTAATCAAAAGAAAAGAAAAAGGGAAAAAGGCAAAGTTACGGGGGGGTGGGTATGCAACTAAGACGGGGGATGGTATCTAAAGCTCGTGCAGTATGCATATTCTTACTCCATACAGGCCTTGGCCTGCAGTTCTCGGTCAGGATGCTTGTTTTTTGTTTTTTTGAGTTTTGAGTTTTTCTCTTTCTTTCTTTTCCTGTGTCTTTTTTCTCTCGCAGTACTCCGTATGTCTCTGGTGTCTCTGATGTCTCTGGTGTCTTTGCGAATGATCCGCTGCCGGGGGGACTGGGCTGCCTTTTCCGGGGGGTGAGAGTCGCGAGGAATGTGATGCGAATGCCAGCTGCGTGGAATAAAGGGGCCGACAGCCGACCAGATGTACAGGATTGGTTTCAGTGACATCACACGCATCGCTCGCCTGGAGCCGAACAACTCGTATATGACACGATTTAACTCGACACGATGATGCTCGAGGGGATTTTACGAGGACGGAGTACTTGTTCTCGTATACGAGATCAATACAGCCGCCCAACCTCCCCGAAAAGTTCGTGATGTGAAGGTCTCTTTGTTGCAATACGGGGAGTGCAGGCAAGCTGGAGGCACGGCATTGTGGAAGCCAAGCATTGCTAAAACACCGCTTTGTCATGGAGACAGACGTACCGTGCATACACTGCGTATGTAAATACTGCGAAAATACGAGCTATTTGCTCGTACTTGGGTCCCCATCTGACGATATACGAGTACTTGGGTCCGGGGATGGAAGTACGGATCCTCCATCCCAGGCTGTTTCAGCAGGGCCCATGCCCGTCGGGCAGCGGCGGACAGGGTGAGCCGGGGGATGGCGGAATGCAGCAGGTCATTTTGTGATGGCCCCAGGGAAGATAAATACGAGTAGTACGGAGTACGAGCAGAAATAAAAATAAAAAAATAAAAAAGAGAAGCAAGGGATACGCAGCCAGAGGCATTTAGATTTAAGCATATGGATACAGGCAGGTTCACGATGCATGCCAGAGGCAGCCACCAGCGAGAAATGGAATAAAATGGGAACGAAGAAGCAAGTACGATACGAGAGAAAGAAAAGAAAAGAAAGACAAAAAGGAACGAGAGAAAGACGGGATGGTCGAGGGAGGAAGCGCTAAATGCAGGCCAGCCCACTTGTGTTTCGAAAAGAGGGCAAAGGGGCGGACGACATTGCAAAGGTAGTTTTTGAGAAGAGTACAAAATAGAGAGCAGACTAGGACGGAAAATATAGTGCAGAGGTGCACTGGCAAAGTACCAGTACAGCAGATCTCTCACCAAAAGTACAAGGGGTCTCCATCTTGTCCTCTGTATGACAAAAATCGGAAGAGACAGGTTTGATCCTGAGTGGTATTTCGCCTGGTGACCTGTATCGTACGGATACGGAGAGTACGGAGTACGAGTCACTCCGTACAACTGCGGCAGTACGGAATAGAGGATGTCACTGGTCAGCGGACAATGGACACGACGCTGCAGCAGAATGAAGCATTTTGGAGACGCGACAAAAAGAAGCCAACGGAAACAGGCGCAGCGGGATGAGCACAGACGGCGAGGATATAGCCCGGGCAGCGGGCGATGGATCTGCTCATACTCGTAGACGAGAATAGCAATAGCTCGTATTGCCTTTGACCAAAAGACGTCACTCCGGCGACTCACTCAGGCGAGGGCTTGTCTGTTTGGCATGAACATCACAAGAACACTGCCTTTCCCGTAGTGGCTGCACTCGGGGTGATACGAGATGGAGGATAGGCGGCCACAAGTCCACATGCTTCGGTACGAGTAGAGCAGCAAACGCAAATACGAGGTGGTGCTCCACTGGGGCCGAAAGAATGAAAAGAAGAATGCGAAAGAAGGAATGAGGGAGAGCGAGGATAATTAAAAAAAGAAAAGAAAGATAAGAAGACAAAAATAATGAAAACAGACAGACCAAACAAAAAACTAAGAGATGGGACGACAGAAGAGGGATAAATGGAAGATGGGAAACTAAAAAGCTAACGGACCGGACGAGAAAAAACGCGAATGAATAAAGAAACAGAAAGAGAAAAGAAAAGAAGCAAAAAAAAAAAAAAAATAGGCAAAAGGATGATAGGATGATAGGAAGACAGGAAGAGAGAAACAGCAGACAAGGGACAAAGGAATGAGAAACAAAAATCAAAACAATGGAAAAAGTCACAAGTCTCCACGATGACGCTGCTACTAGTCATGGCAAGACTGCGAAAGCAAGACCACGATACAAGACTACGATACAAGACTGCAAAAACTACTCCGTACTCGTACAAAACTGTTAGGACTGTCTGGTCTGAACCAGCCAGCTCGCTCCTGTTGAGACATCTGCCAACTCGCAAGCTGCCGTGGTCTCATATGACCAAGATGAAGGGCCAAGACCCCCAGACTGGCAACCGGTGACAGCCGATTGGGACTCAGAGATGTCTCTCTCAACCATTACGGGGGGGCAATGCAACGTTGTTTCTATTGCGCCGAATTTCACTACGACGTAATTCACGTGTGAAATGAGCAAAGGGAGGACCGAAACGAGCATCCTCGTTGGGGCAGGCCGTCTCTGGTCACGATTTTGTCCTCGATAGTCGGAGCGCCGATGTGCTGAGATTTCGATATATCGAGGCACATCCCTTGCGTGAAGCCCCCTTTGTTCAGCGACAGCGAGGCCACTCGCGCTGCAGGCCTTAAAAAAAAAAAAAAAAAAAACAGGCTTGCTTGGCGTTAGGGCAAGCCAAGTTCTTATCACATTGTTTTTGCTGTTTGCCCTTGATGATCTTAGCCTAATCGCCTGCACCGAAGCGCCAGACCGGGGACTAGAGACGCCCCTTTTATCTCACATATTCATACATACTCCGTCCTCACTCACTTTCTTGCAGCCATGGACGATCGTCTCTGCCGTCATCCTCGAAAGCCCTCAGCCCTGCTGAAATCGCCTCCCTTCCATCAACCAAAAGGTGGAACATGACATGACGGTTCAAGATAGGCCTCGAGCTGTCAGCAATACGAGTACTCGTATCTCAGATCTCCCCCCAGCAAGAAAATAAGGTTTCTGCAGCCACCATCCCATGCCGTGTGCTCAAACTCACTAGCTTGCCCGCTAAGATATGCAATGCTGCATCACCCTTCATTTCATCCCGTCCTCCAGGATTTCACCCAGCATTTTTCCATCCAGGCCAATGTTTCGTGCACAGTGCTCATCTTAACCGTCACTACGACCCCCTGCAACTTTGTTTGCGACCGTTTCAACTTTTGCGTCGGAAACATACATATCGTGACATCATATCAAAAACCGCTCACCAAGCAAGTCCAGTCATCCCTGCTCTGCCTTTTTCCTCATGACCATCAAGCACAGTATGCGTCTACACCCTGCACAAAGGCTGTGCTATCGACAACAAAGCCATAGCAGTTCTTGTTTTGTTAGCCAGTAATAAAGAAGAAAAAAGAAGAAGCACGCACGCAGGGCACGGGAGAGAGAGAGGAACTTACTGCTACGTTGGCCATTGTCGCCGCCTGGCCGCCGGGCGTCGTTGTCGCGCAGCAGTCGGCAATCGCCACACAGTCCCAGCCGTTGTTGTAGGCATCCGCCAGTGTGCCCAGGACGCACTGGTCCGTGTTGACGCCCGCAAAGAGCAGCGTCTGCTTTGTGCGCCCGGCGTCGTTTGTATTTGTGTTTGTGTTCGTCTCCGCCCCCGCCTCCGCCTCCGCCCCCGCCCCCTCCAGATACCGCCGGAGCGGCTCCTGCGGCGACCACATCCCGGACATGCGCGTCTTGTCGCACAGCACGTCGCCCAGGTCGCGCCGCACCTGGGCCGCCAGCGACGGAGACCCCTCCGGCACGCCGCCCTCGTACACTTGCGCGTTCCAGGCGCCCTTGGTGAGCATGCGGCCGCGGCCGTCGCCCAGGTCCACGCCGAGTCCATAGGGCACTTGTGCTGTGTCGCTAGTGCTGATGCTGTCCCGGAGCATGCTCCGTGCAAACCCCGTCACCACCGCGGCCGGCATCGCCGCCAGGTCGGCGTCCGTGAGCCCCCAGTTGAGCCACACAACCTGGATCCCGGCGCGGCGACAGGCGTCGATCACGCGCAGCGTCGGCGCCACGGCATCCCGCCCCGTCGGGTGGTCGCGGCAGCGCGGGTGCAGAAAGAAGTTTTGCATGTCCACGACCACGAGCGCGGTGCGGCGTGCGTCGACGGCGATTTTTGGGGCGTCCGCCGCCGGACAGCCACCCGTCGTCGTGGTGCGGATGACCAGCGGCTTCACCACGGCCTGCTGGCTGTCATCCTCTTGTTGGCCGTGTCTCGTCAGGTCATATGTCCTGTCTGCCGGGCGGAAGTGCCACTGGTTGCCCGCTGGGCCCATGCGCAGACCGTCTCCGTGAATGGTCGCCATGTCTGCCAAACGTACAGAAAGTCGTTGTTGTATCTGAGGAACGCGGGGTCGATCTGCCAGCCGATCGGGTCGCTGTTATCAACCGATAAGAGGTGTGCAGCTGATCGGACAGTTCCGTCTTGCGCGACTTCAGTCAGCATTAATACTCACGGCATCGTCGGCTGCCAGTGCAAAGTGATATGTTATCCAGCTTGCCGACTCGGTGCATAGGCGTCGTGCCACTTATATACATACACGCACGTGATATGGCTAGACGAGGAAGGAGCGGCCCTCGCACCTTCCGTCCCGGTGCCAGTACGGTGACACAGACTCGCTTCGGCATGTCGGCACGGTCCGCACACGTGTCGTCGTACCTTCCTATTTGGGAGTATAGTTCAATAATGTACGTCTGGCAGCCAGAAGTCAGAGACGACCATCACGAGGCGTCGCGTGTGCTCGGCGTATTAATAGATCTGATTCGTATTCGTCAGAGTCAGTCCGTCGATGATAGCGCTGACCGTGACAAAGAGCAGTGGCTCACTATCATCAGATCTCACGGCTACCAGCGGCATGGTCTCCCGACGTCTGTAAGTTGGTTGTCTGTGGCTTTGTGCCATACAGTATCTTCATCTAGTCGGGATGTGACAACTGGATAAGACGATGCCTACACGACATGACAGGATTGTTGGCCGAAGCTGTTGGCTGAGACTGTTGCCCGACTGTTAAAGGCATACTCCAGACAGGCCATGTGTGCGTAGCTCTCTTGGCTGAATGAACAATGGTTTCCTTCGACCCGTATATGTGTAGCTTTCGGGTATCTGTTATGAATGACATGCAGCCTGATGCGGTAGGGACTGATGACGTGCTCTGGTCCGACCTGACTATCTCTGAACAGTTTGACGGTCTTCTTTTATTTGTAAACTGCTTAACATAAGCATCTGTTTTATTCTATTTTATTTATTCAATACTTTTATAGCAGTTAAAATATTGTTAATCCTGTACTGTTAAAAAAATGATATCTATGGTTTGCTCGTGTTTTTTAACATCTTTAGTGGGATAAAGTACGTACGTGCTTGTGGCATAGCTATATTCTTTGATTATTATCTCAAAATCTGTACTCTCTTTTCCACAATCCCTTGTTGTAAAAAGAATATTTTATCATAATGTACTTTCAAACAAATCTCAAGATTCTTCACGGTCAGCTTTCTTGCACAGCTCGCCGCCCGTCTCGCATACCGCATTGGATTTCTAATCGTCCACACATTCGAGAGTACTTGTAGAACCTGAATAAACACGGCAAGCGAGAAAAGCAACAACCATGGATACACGATGCTCGCATATTCAGTCATGCACGTACATCAGAAGGAACTCCAGCTGGGTAGGGGTCGCTTCTGGATGTTCAAAGTATTACTACGACGTAGGTGAGTAACACAACCAGTGCTCGATGTCGAAAGAAACACTTTGATCAAACCCGCAATTTCTGATAGGCCTCATCACCACTTGGCCAAGGTTACCAGCATGAGACCGGAGATCGAGTGCCGGCAACAAGAAGATAGCAGCTCGGCAGGCTGAGTATATCTCACCTGTGCTTCTCCTAGGGCAGAGAGTTGCGGAGGACGGATGAGTGGCGGGAATAGACATTATAGTTTTTCTAGTTGCAGTTGCATCTCTCGATAGGACCGAGCTGTAGGTGATCGTCTAGGCTTCAAGGATGTCCCTCTCTCGCCATCGCCTCACGGGGCTTCGTCTGTTCTGCAAGCACCGACAGTGGAGGCACACTCTTGTCTTGAAATCGATTTTCTTGTCCACGCGTTGAAAGAGTTCTCTGTGGATGTTGCTCGGAAGTTGCATAGCTTGATGCTTCCTGACGCTCAGTGAGCATTGTCTGTCCGCCATCAAAGTGCTATGCTAGCTGCCCGTGTAGATACTATGCGTAGTATGGACTAGAAGCTTGCGAGTGGTTGGAGGTTAGCAGCAAGATGCATTTGGTTTCTGCTTGGCTAAAGAACAAACTTGGGAGCAAGCCCAGGCGTGCATGTCTGAGCTTGATGCTTGATTGTGAGCTTACTGTCATCATATGGTATTCGACAAAGGCTAAGAGTAGAGGCATGCGCGGGATGAGGACCCGTCCCAGTCGACGCGTGATACTCGCAGCTGACGACGTATGGTACTCGAGGAATCCGGACCAAGGAAGAACACGCCAAGTGGCATGTCGAGCATTCAATCATGAAAAAAGGAGAGGAACACAAGAGGCACCGGAAGTCTCTCTGAGTAGTACAGTCCCGAGGCTTGGCAGAATGGTAAATGAACTGCAGAGGGGCTGACGATACACAAGACACGTTGGACAGCATAACGGTGGCTGGAAACTGAGTAAGATAGCTGATCTGTTCCGAGAGGCTTTGATATTGTGTAGGCCGTCCGATGGGCAAAGGTCATAGAAGTGAGAGTTTTTGATGTAGTTAACTCTGTCCGATCGAGTGCAGTATAGCACCTGGGATACTAAGCTATATTATTGTGTCGAATGTCTGTATGCCCGCCGCCTGATATCTACGAGTAACAGGGTCGAGGAGAGACAAGCATGCAGAAGCCATGCTCCAAGGACAAGGATCTACGAGTAATATCACAACACCCAATATAGCCTGCAAGGCGTGTATGAGGGGAAGACAAGTGCCGTCCACACAACAGACGGTCCGAGGCTGACGGATCCATGTCTCCCTATGCACACTCGTACATCGACAGCCAAGCCGCCAAGCTGCAGGCCACAAATGCCAAGATATTTTCCCTTTTCTGGGCAGTTTGCTCCGTACCTGGCTTGTACTCCGTCCCGCGGTAGGTGCCTGCCATGGCTCCTTGGGTGTGCAGCACGTCGTAGTTATGAATGATCTGTTGCAACACAGCGTCGCGAGCAAAGTCTGGGCATGCACGGGAGATGTGTTGGGAACACGGCAATAGAGAGAGCCCGGTTCGGATTTGGGCTTAGCTTGCCCCCCCCGTAAAGGGAAAGCCAAGAGCCCAGTGATTCTTTTTTTTTTTCGGAGTTTCCAAGACTTCCAAGACCTCCCAAGACTTGGGCGCCTTTCCCGAAGACGACCCAAGAAAAGCCAAGGGTCCGGGGTAAAGCTAGGGGCGTGTGGTAAACTGACAGAAGTAAAACTCGAAATAAAATCCCACCAGACAAAGATGTGCATGAGACAATACACAAATACTTTTTATTGAAACGTAGAATGCACAACGAAGCATATGCAGCCGTTGAAACGGGAACATGGGACGGGCTGATGCACGGCAGGCCGAGTGGGAGCTATCGTGGTAGGACCAAGGGGGAGAGAGACCTGTACTCGTACTCCGTAGTGAGCCGTGACACAACAGAACGATCCTCACTGCAAACTGCCGGGCACAAGGGAGGAGGGGGGGGCAGATTAAGGTACGCGTACCTCTGGGGGGAGACGGCTATCTCGATTAGCGGAGGGAATCATAACGTAAGAGAAAAGAGGTTATCAGGGCGTTGCTCCCACAAGGCTGTCCTTTTTTCTCTCTCTCAGAGGGCGTGTACGATACGCGTATGGAGCACTCCGTACGCCGTACTCCGTCCAGTTTCTATCAGAGCCCCCCCCTTACAGCAAATAGGAGGCCAGCTGATATGCGGGTTAGACGTAAGGTTCCTCCGCTCTCTGGGGAAGATAGCCGCGTCAACACTAACAGCCAGCCGTACTCTGTACGGGGATCTGACCAAACGGATATAAGCTGCGTGTATGTATGATAGATACCCGTCCGTACTTTGACCAATACTAAAAACAAATACGCAGTAGCCTCGATATCGCCCGCTAGCAGGAGCAGTTGCCGACGGCCGTTTCCTACGACATTACAGAGGACTCGTAATAATAGTAGACGTCGAAATCATCCCGAGCGTGGCTGCGTTGGACAACAACAGCAGGCCAACGCGGAGGACGGAGACCAGACCAGGACAAGGCCGGCAGGGTGTGATTGCGAGTGTTCTTCGCAGCACGCACGCCCCTGTTTTTCTACAGTGCCGCGTACCCTGGCCGCGGCGCATCATTGTCTTTTTGGTGAAGCGCCGTTGCGAGCTTGCCGTGGAAGAATGCGGCATAATGAAACGCAGCTCCACCGGCAGGTCAGGACTGTTCCGTCGGTGCAGTGCAGTGCTCGTGCCGGCCATATTGTGCAGCGACGGACGGAGTAGTGATACGCAGTAAAACACAATAATGCGCAGTTTATTTTAGATTTTGCGAGCAATTCATTACATGCCCTGATGCCTGTACGGAGTAATTGCACGACCGCGAAGCTGACCAGGAACATGGCTACTCACGGGACAACCAATAGCATCACCGGGCCGCTCTGTTCGAAAAGGACTCAGAAACGCAATACACCTTGCAGTAAATCCAGAGCAGTCATGTTTCAGAGCAGAGCCGACTGGATGACCAAGACATTTTTTTTCTTTTCTTTTTTTTTTCTTTTTTCAAAAGACAGAGAAAGCCGGACAAGCCACCAGCACGTCCGGTGGTATCGTGATGTGTATCCGACCAAAACATCTGACGACTCCATCAAAATGGAGACAGCATGGTACTCGTACTCTGTTCTCGTACTCCGTAGTTTGTCCACCAATATCAAAAACACGCCAACAAACGGAGTGGCCGTTGCGTTGCGTTGTCGCCACGATGCAAAGCAAGAAAATAGATACTTAGGTAAGTTGGCTGACTCCTTATCAGTTGCGCCCGTCCACAAAACTGGGAAACAGCAACCCACACCCCATTATCTCACTCTCCTTCCTCTTGAATGAACGGTCCATAGCGTGATGGACGGGGCCCACTGATCCGCTGTGCCCGGGCCAATGAGCACCGAGACCTCCATAGATAGGAGATTTTGATGCACCTTCTCAATCAATACTCGTAGGAGGGGGGGGGGGGGGTCGAATTTGGGCATACTCGTATGCAAAAGAGGGCAAGATTCCGCGCAGTTCACACATGGCATGTGCGAAGAGGCGCGACCGGCTCAGATAAAGCTGCAGATGGGCCTATCAGAGGGCCGGATGAGTGAACCCTGAGCGGGCGGCCTGCCCAGACTCAGCCCGCCCAGATGCGGCCCTTGCTTCCTGGCTTACGGGCTTCCAGGCTTTTAGGCTTCCAGGCTTTTAGACTTCCAGGCTTCTTCCAGTCTTCCATAGCTTCTAGTTTTGCTGATCACTTTGATTTTGCGTATGCGAATGCATTGGTGCACGTCCTCTGTATGCATGTTGACTTCAAAAAGTAGCGTTCGGAAAGCACGGGGACAAAGATTTCTAAGCACGCATGGTCTCGTACTCGTACTACGGAGTACGAGTCGAGTACGCAGTGTCGTACGTCTCCGTCCCTCATGTTGCCACTCGTTGCCTCGTTGCTTTGATAGCCTCTTGCTGGATGGCTTGGCTGGTTTGAATTTTTGCCTTTTGCTTTTTATACCCATTCTTGGATGATCTACCTCTACGAGTGCCTAGTCCCGCCTGTTGCAGTTCCCTCGTACTTGGCATGTCGGCAATGAACTGTCGGGATCATGGGCAAAGCAGCAGCCAAGACGCGGCACTCCGGCAGACTCACTGACACCAACCGCCAAGCAGCTACACCACGGATCTTTCTGTCTTGGTCATGCTTGTACCGACGCGAGCCAAGACGGGTGGGGATGTGACCTTGAAACCAAGTAGATATACCATGTATTCGTATGGCGTACGGCGTACGATGGTTTTTCTGTAGCGCGCTTTAGCGATAGACGACATGCTCGCGTGCGACTTCATTCTATGACAACACAAAACTCTGTCCGCAGTCGAACAGGGCGAAAGCGGATATGGCTGCAGTCGGCACATCGGCACACAAAAATAAAATAGTGCGTCTCGGGAGCAGAAGAACTTTGTCGAGGGCTCCGGTGCAGTGGAGTGACGGACCCGTCGCCGGCCTGTTTTGGATTTTTTGTCGCCTCAAGCCAGTACGTAACAGTAATACTTTTTGTCAGAAGCCCCAGTGCCGATCTGTGCCGGGTGCCTCTGAACTCTGTGCCTCTGGCTGTGGTCCCTTGTGGCTTTGACGTGACCGGGCCGCGTTCAGTCTGTGTCCATCCGACTTGTCAGACAGCCATTTTGATATGTCGAGCGTCGTCTGGCGGCTACCCGTTTGTGGCCTTGCTCGTGCGGTTGTTACTCGTAAAAAAACATGTCCCCGGACGTGCATAACTAGTACCAAACTCATGGAACGGTCGACGGGGACTGTATTCGGGACCCGGCCGGGAGCTTACTCACTTGTACTCGTACAGGTTCTGCCACTTCCGCGCTCCTGGCAAAGACATTATCGCGAGTCGGTATCTCAGCAAGAGTAGCCTTCTTGCGGCCAAGTCAGCCGCGAGCAAACGCCACGCCGGAGTCTGGCGATGGGCGACAAACCCTGACACGGTCGATGCCACATTTTGTCAATAGCATCATGCAGCCGCAGGGTTACAGCTCTGCTACTGCATCAGCCCATGGATGCAAAATGCTGCTTACTCGTCTCATAATGGTTGCCGCTTACACCGGCGCCAACAGCAATACGATATCATTCTGGCAGGCGATTACTCGTGTATTTACAGTTGGTTCGGCGCCCATGGTTTAGCCTCGTCAGCGGGCTACTACCACCGAGTCATCCACTCCACTAATAGCTCGGAGTACTCGTACCCCCGTCAGTCTTACGGTATGACCTGCCGAATCAAGTAAATAGGCTAGTATGAAAGCGGCAGTACGCCAGTACTCCCGTAGCGGAATTATGGGGACGTTTGGCGGGAAGGGTATCTTACTCCGTAAGCTTACAGAACATAACCACTAAAAAACCCAGCAAAGTAATAAGAGTAACAAAGAAAGAAAAAATTAAGAGATAAAAAAGAGAGTAGAAGAAAAAAAAATGGTCATACGGATAGGCAGATGTGGACGAGTAATCATGGGTGCATAGAGTTAGGCGCGATGGAGGAACGAGATGGGAATAAGGAAAGAGCAATGCACAAACGACATAAACAAGGGCATGTCGGCCAAATGCAGCAAGTGCGATCGAGGACGCCCGGAGAACGTCGTAAACCCAGCGGCATGCGGCCATCTGAAGGAATCTTATCAGAGGGCAAATACGTCGTACGTGCACACAGCCCCATACAGAATCACGGCACAGGGCATGTGGAGGGTGCATACGTATTCAAAAGGCAAAATGCTGGAGGTGGTATTACGAGTAGACGGGAACCAGAAAAAAAAAAAAAATACACAGAAGCAGAACAAAGGGGTCAGTGAGCACTGTAATTGGCATCTGCGCGGTTCGTCCCTGCCAACTCCATATCTTATACGCACCTTCCCTGCTAGCAAGGATGCAATGTGTAAAAATGTGTAAAATGTGAGATTTCTTTCTCACCACGACTGCCAGTACTCCGTTTGGACGTTGTTCAAAATGCAACTGCAAGTATCATATGTATCAGACACATGCGCATTATGTACGTGTAGGGATACACAAGGTAGGTACAGTGTAGGTACTGCATATTGTCCGTCCGTGGCGCCTGTACTCCACCGTCTGCTATATTACAACGGCGCACGAAAAGAGTACGAGGGCTGGTGGTGGGAGGACTCGGGGGGGACTCGAGGAAGGCGCGGCCGCGACGATGTGTGTCGGTAGGGCATGTATTGCCCGTTGTGCGTACGAATTGGCAGGAGCGATACAAAATGCAAGTCAGGAGGGCAGGTACCGTGACGTTCAGGAAAGAGCGATCACGAGTACTCGTACCTTTCGAGGGGGGGGGATGGGGGGGGATGATACATCCAAGGAGAACCGAGACGCACCACCGAGTCTCTCTTTCTCATCGGCCTCAATTTTTTTTCTCTTTTTCTTGTTTTGCCATCGTGACAGCACCTCCATCTTTTGTCCTCCCACACCACTGTAAGCTGATTTTCTTTGCGGCGCCAGAGCTGCACGCCCCAACTGCCACGCATACAATACAGAGTTCTCGTTGGTCCTCGCACCCTGCGGTCAAATCAATCTCCTCCGGAGCCATTCCTTCTGCCATCCCCTTGCCCGTTCCTACTCCACGCTGCCAGCACATATTCTCCCGAGATAATTCACAGGGTTGACTACGAGTACGGAGTACGTTGTACGAGTACTGCGACAGCGTGCGGACAGGACGGGTATCTCTCCCTCTGAACTGCCAGGCCCGATTCTTCCTCTTCTTTGCCACTCGCATCAAGTCCGGTTGAGCCCTAGCCCATTCTGTTACATTTTGTTTGCTGTCCGGACCCCAGTTAGCCCATCTCATTGGCGCGCCCGGACATCGAGGGTAAAAAAGAAAAAAAAGAGAAAGAAAAAAAAAAAAACAGGCGCAAAGAAAGAGTACGAGTAAAGCAAGAGCCGAATAAGCGAATTGGACTGGAAATTCGCACGAAAATAATAACACAGAGACAACACAAGACACAGGAACAACAGTCCATCAGAGGGAGCACCACTCTCACCGTCTTGACACGGACTGGAGGGGAGACACAGAAAGACAACAAAAGTTCCAGACAAGCCAAACGCTTTGAGAGACATTTCCGACCGGGCAAATCACATAAAGGCCTTTTCCCTCCATCATCTCGTTCGGCGCTATTACTGAAAGACCAGATCCGCCAGCCCTGTTTCTCCCTAGTCAGTTTGTTTGCTTGTCTTTGACCTCATACGCCTACGATCGTCGCAGTGGCGCTCTCCCAATCCTCATATCCCATATCCCATATCCCGTATATCCATCGTCGTTGAGCGCCTGTTTCCATATCTTCCGCCGGCCAAGCTCTCAACTCTCCCGCTGCATTTGTCTCCCCAGCATCTGCACTCGGCGTCTCCCGCTTCGTGGTGTCGGTGTCCCGAGAAATTCAAGCATCGGAGGAACAATCCAACTTGCTTTTTCCTCCGGCGTCTCATCTGCTTTCGTCTCGCCCGCGCTCCTCCCTCACCACCCCTGTATCCTTCTCAGCTTCCCATCTCATCGCCTAGCCCGTCTTCTCTTGCATTGGCTGGTTGGCCCGCGTCGTCGACGTGCTCTTCCTCCTCCCATCTGGATACTACTCCATACGTGGTAGTGTCTTGATACAACACCCTCCATTTCCACCCCCTGATACTTGCACCCCCCCCCCCCCCCCGGGCTAGCGTGAGCTATCGTACCCGTCTAGCAAAGAACAGTGCTTCTGTTTTTCTTCTTTTTATTCTGCTGTCACAGTCTTCATCTCTCGGCGCTCCCTTCCCTTCCCCACCGGCATGCCACTTATATAAACCTCAGGGCCCCGACCTTCTTTGATCCTCCAATTTTTTTTTCTTTTATTCTGTCTCCAGGCCCATCCACACTGTACATTGCAGCAATCCTTGCTCTGGATTCTCGCCCACGACTTCGATATCGACAGCAATCGACGTCGACTTCGGATTCGCCTCAGTCTCACCAAAAAAAATCGCAGACCGGAAAATCAGACTTGAAAAAAAAAAACATAGCCACAATGAACAGCAAACCGGAAGACTACGGCGCTGCCGAAAAATACGTCGGCAGCAGCGGCGACGCCGATGTGGGCTATGGCTACACCGGCGACGAGAACGCTGTGCACAAGTCCGACTTTGTTGCCGGCGACAGCATGTACGCCCGGCTGCAGCGCCTTGCTGGCAAGCTCGGTGTTGAGCAGCGTGGTATTGAGCGTGTCCCCGAAGACGAGCGTACCGACACGACCATGACCAAGGTCGGCACTATGGTATGTCTTTCAGGCGACTCATCCGGCTTCAGAATTGGAGATCGGATGAGATTGTTGAGATGGGACGAGATTAAGATGGAATGAGATCAAGATCGGATGAGACAAGCAAGAGAAAGAGAACAAAGGCATTATTGGGCAGTCTCATTCGTTTTTGCTTGTACCACATCTCAATCGCGCGCGCGCGCAAAAAAAAAAAAAAGGCCAATCTAACAACCTACAGTGGCTGTCCGCCAACTTGGTCGTCTCGTCGTTTGCCATTGGTGCCCTTGCCATTCCTGTGTTCGATCTCGGCTTCGTCGACTCCGCCCTCACCATCATCCTCGTCAACATCCTGGCCATCATCCCCGTCTGCTTCTTTTCTGCCTTTGGTCCCCGCTTCGGTCTGCGCCAGATGGTCTTGTCGCGCTTCTTCTTTGGCTACCACTTTGTCAAGCTGGGTATGTTTTTTCTCTCTCTCTCTTGTTTGCTGTCATTACACGTCAACCCAAGTTCTATACTAACTAGTACAGTCGCCGTCTTCAACGTCATTGCCTGTATCGGCTGGTCTGCCGCCAACGTCATTGTTGGTGCCCAGCTGTTTGCCGCGGTCAACCACAACATGCCTGGCTGGGCGGGCATCATCGTCATTGCCATCTCCACCCTGATCGTCTGCTTCTTCGGCTACCGCATCGTGCACGAGTACGAGCGCTGGTCGTGGATTCCGTGCTTGATTATCTTCTGCATTGTTGCGGGCGAGTTCGGCCACTCGGGCAAGTTCAACAACATGCTGCCGCTGTCGACTGGCAAGGGTGAGGCCGGTGCCGTGCTGTCGTTTGCTGCCTCGGTCTACGGCTTCGGCACGGGCTGGTGCTCGTACGCCGCCGACTACACGGTCTACCAGCCCGCCAACCGCTCGCGCACCTCGGTCTTCCTGTGGACGTTTGGCGGCCTGTTCCTGCCCCTGATTTTCACGGAGATGCTGGGTGCGGCCGTCATGACTGCCAGCGTCAGCGACCCTGCCTACGCCGACGCCTACTACGACGGTGGCATCGGTGGTGTCATGTCCATGGTCCTCAGCCCTCTGGGCCGGTTCGGCGACTTCTGCCTCGTCATCCTGGCTCTGTCCATCATTGCCAACAACTGCCCAAACATCTACTCGGTCGGTCTGTCTCTGCAGGTCATGCACCGCTCCACCCAGCGCGTCCCCCGCTTCATCTGGGTCGTCATCGGCACCGGTGTCTACATTGCCATTGCCATTCCCGGCTACCACCACTTTGCCTCGTGGCTCGAGACTTTCATGACGATCATTGCCTACTGGCTCGCCATCTACGAGGGCATCTCGCTGACCGAGCACTTCTTGTTCCGCCGCGGCTTTGGCGGCTACAACGTCGAGGACTACACCGACGCCTCGAAGCTGCCCCCCGGCATTGCTGCCGCGATTGCCTTTGCCTTTGGCGTCATGGGTGTTGTTCTGGGCATGGCGCAGACCTGGTACATTGGTGTCATTGGCAAGCTGTGCGGAACGGAGTACGGCGGTGATGTCGGCTTTGAGCTGGCCTTTGGCTTCTCCTCCGTCGCCTACGCGTGCCTGCGGCCGCTGGAGAAGCGGTATTTCAAGCGCTAAAAGTTTCGGGGCTTGATGGTGGTTAGTTTGGTTTGGCTGGCTGGTGGTGGTGGAACACAAAGAAATACCCATCTGTTATGTTTTGTTTTTGGTTCGGAACGGAAACACGAAATGAAAAAAGCAAGGCGAGATGACGCTCGAGATATGGAAACGATAAGATTAGTTTTATGTTGCACGCCTTGTTTTTTCTTATATCATCTCCCATTTCCAATCTATGTTTATATTCATTCACAATTTGATCCGTGCGTGTCTATTTCCGTCCAGTTTTCATTATAAATAAGCTTGTGCTGCCATCAAACCCGTCTTGTTCATCTGTCTCCCTTTTCGAAGCTCTAAAAAGTATGCACGTGACTATAGTCCGTTGTCCAGTCTTGGTACAAATTACGGATACTCGTACAATGCCATTATGGAAGAAGATTATCATGCCTTACAGCCTTGTCGGAGATTATTTGGTTTTTGTTACGTCAGAACTCTATTTCCACCTCATCTTTGTCTGTTTCTGTTTGTCAAAAAAAAAGGTGATTCATACGGGTAGGTATGGGACAAAAAGACTCTGTACGCGGGAGAGTTGCATGACTCGACCGCATGCCAAGATTGGTTTATTTAGGATGACTCAGCAGGACATCCACTATCGTCGATTGAGGCATCCACTACAAGAAGTATGTTACCAGACTACCGCAAGACAAACACTCAAATTGCACATGCCAGTAGTTTAAGCTTATTCAGAAGCAGAACCAGACGCAATGGTTCCTGTTTTATATTATACTTGAGCTGTTACATGTCCGTATCTCTGGTTTGAAAATAGTATCCTTGAGCACCCATACGCCTGATGCAGGGTAAAGTGATATATATTCCTTTGCAATTTGATCCATACGATTCTTAATTGTCAGTGTTGGATTTTGTATTTCTTCAACTACAATAGAGTGTGCCTTACAGAGTCATGTCGGTCTGGTACGATAAAATGCAAATAAGTTTTATTGTGCTCTTTTTAGTGAACAACTTGTTTGCTTCGTCCAATCTTTCTTCTTCTCACAAAGTCATGACATCGCAGCCATATGCATAGCAGCACTCTGAGAATAAGTGAGCAAGCAACACAGGTTGACCCCGTATCACTTCAGTCCACCAGCGCACTTAAAGCAAAGGAAAAAAAGCACGTCTCATGATAAAATGCCTCCAAGAACAGAACCTCACTTAAAAGACAAAAGAAATATGGCACGTAACAAAGAACGAGTAAGAGTAATGACTGCAAGAAAATATCATAGAGCAAAGGCTAAGAACTGCAGCAGTAAAATAGAAGAGTGGCAAAAGAAGAAAAAAGATGTGCAGAGTAAATAGAGCCGCATATCAACATAGAAAGGAACCATAAAATAAAAATAGACAATTTTTTTTCGTCCATCCCAGAATTAGAAGAAGAAGAAAAAATACATAAAAAAAAGGAACTCCGTCCACCCAATCCCAATAAGTCGCTCCGAAAAAAAGAAAGAAAGAAAAGGTCCACCACACGACTTATGACTGGTAGAATGCAGACTTCATAAAGGTATCGGCACCGGCCTCGGCAGCCTTCTTCTGTGCCGCGTGCTTCTCGGCCATGATGGGGTCGTGTGCTGCCGCCGCCGAAGCAGCGGTGGCCGCTCTGTTCAGCGTGGGCAGCGGCATGGCCGTCGACACCGACGACACCGACCGGCTCGAAACGCTGCCGGCCACGCTGGGCGGTGCTGGTGGCGCCGGCATCAGCCGCTGCTGCTGCTTCTTGATGTTGTCCATGATCTTGAGGTACGACGACGGCAGGTAGCCGATGCGGCCGTCGCGCGTCCGGCACTGCCACCAGTCCGACGGGTTGCCGGCCGGGTCCGTTTTGGCCAGGACCACGACGAGGTCGTCGCGCTTGACGGCCACGTCAAAGGTCGCGCCCGTGGCGCCGGCCTGGGCAACGAGGGCCGGGTCAGGCGTGTAGTCGAAGAGAACGCGGCAGAAGTCGAGCTTGGTGGCGTCGACGGGGCCCTGCTGCTGCAGAACGGCCATCTTGCGGCGCTCCTCCTCCTCGCTGGATGCAGCCAGGGTCTTGATCGCCTTGCTCATGAGGTAGGGCAGACCAAAGGCGGCAAGAATGAAAAACAAGAGCGGCTTGCGGCTGGGCTTCGGCGCACTGCCGTCGGCACCTGCGGGGACCGCGCGTCCCTCAAACTTGGCAAACGCCGCGGGGGTCAGCGCCATGGCATCGGCCGGCAGAGGGCGGCCCGTCAGCCGGGCAAGCGCAGTGCGGATCCAGCGCATGAGCGTGAAGATGCCCAGGATGGAGCCGAGCGCGTCGCGCAGGTTGCCAAACTGCTCGGCGACAGAGATCATGGCGTAGAAGCTCGAGTGCGTGGCCATGTAGGTGCTCTCCAGCATCTGGGCAAACCCGCCAAAGGCGCCGACAACGCCCTCGAGCATCTGGAACGTAGCCTGCGTGCTCGTGTTGAAGCGCTGGGTCAGGCTGTTGGGGTCGTTGGGGCCGGCCATGCCACCCATGCCGCCTCCGTACATACCACCGCCGTACATGCCGCCGCCGTAGCCGCCGTAGCCTCCTCCATACATGCCGCCTCCCATGGCGCCTCCATAGCCGCCGTACGAACCGCCATAGCGATACGGCGAGTAGCCGGTGCCGGCACCATAGGTGCTGTATGGAGAGGTGAGCCCGCCGGCTGCTGCGCCGAGCCCGCCTAACCGACTGTACGCGGCAGCATTCTGGTTGACGGTCGAGGTGAGGGAGCTAGGGATTGGAGGGATGCTGGGCGCGCTGGTAGATGCCGAGGTGGCGGTCGAGGTAGAGCTGGCGGAGTCTGCCATGCTGAAGGCGGATGCTGCGACGAACGAGTCAGTAACAAATGCGTGGAAAGGTGGTTAAAAAAAAGGAGTAGGAGTAGCGACGCACATGTGGTTGCCGTCCCGGCGGCGCGGTTCCTCTCCCAAGGTTTGGGCGGCGATGCCATGAGCTGGCTCACAGAGAGCGTGATGTGTGACTAGGGATTTTTGATGCGGCCAATCTGCGACTGCGACTGGGAGATACCAGGTTTTGCTTCCGCCGGTGATCGGAGGCGAAGTATCGCGCCGAACACGTTGATTTGAGATGAACAACCGACTGAACAAGCACCGGAGAGGCGGGCGAGGCGGAAGACGAGAAAAATGTCGCGATAAAAAGGGGCTGACGACTCAGGGGGGTTGACGATGCGAGGCGGCAATGTTTATCGTTGCGATCTGGACGTGGTTGATGGGGAAAAACAAACGGATCGCGAAGCAGATAAGAAGGAGAAAAAACAAAGAAAAAAAAAACAGAAAGCGACAAAATCGATATTCCAAAAAAAGAACGAGAAAAGGGATTCTAGGAGAGTTCGCAACGGGATGCTGCCTTTGTTTGTCGGATGAATGGTGACGCGGTGAATAAGGATGGCAGGTTGAATGGGAGAGGAAAGGCAGGAGGGAGGTATTTGCAAAAAAGAGGAGAAAGGGAAAGAGCGAGGCAAAAAGGTGGATAATGCCTGGGCTGGGGAGGAGAGGGCAGGAGCGAGGAGAACTGAAGAATCAGAAGGAAAATTGGGCTGGCAGGTGCGATTGGTCCCCTGTGGGGAAGGTGCAGCCGGGTGTGGATGGGCTGGGCGTGACCACACAATAGCACTCAACAATGGCAGATAGCGGGCACGCAGTGGCGAGTGGGTTGTATTTGCACAATAGTAAAAATGAGATAAAAAAAAGAGAGAAGTAAGGAAGAGCCCAAATTGCTTTAAAATAACCTCTGACCGAATATTTGATGGACGAGGATGAATTGGAAGACTTGGAAGAGAAGACGGAAGGAAGGAGCCCGTCTCCGCACGTCTTGCAGGAAGGAGCGAGGCTTGCGGTGGATGCCCAGTGCAGACGCAGCCTATCGTGCTACAGTGTACGGAGTACGATTCTTGTCGGATTGGAGGAAACAACGAGGGCCTTGCAGAACTACTGAGTACTCTGTACAGAACAGACACAGGACATGGGGCAGAATACGGGGAAGCTTGGGCGCGCCATTCGTGGAGAGGGATAGCCGGAAGAGGCTGGGGGAACCTCGGCATGTGTCGCTGGAGCGATTGCGAGTGCGAGTAAAGAGTACCGAGCACGGCCATGGAGCAGCCGTCTGTGATTGGCTGATGCCCCACTATTGAAACCGAGACCGACGAGCATGTGCATGCTGACTCATCTACAGTGTGTAGCGCTATTAGTGACACTGTCTGTAGATATCACGACATCGTCATCCGGCTGGTGCGACTCACTGAAGACAGTAGTTCCAGATATATCTACTCGTACAAACCTCATACATCGTTATATACACGTAAAATCGTCACACACATATTCCAAGATGCATCAGGACCTCTTCTTCCTGCCCGTCCGACGCTGCTTCGTCGGCACCGTGTAGTCGTCGTCGTCGCCGCCGTCGTCGCCTTCGCCGGCCGTGTCGACAGCGCTTGCGCCCTCCTCCGCGCTCACTTCGAGTGTGTCTGTACCGGCCACTTCCTCCTCCTCCTCGGCAACAGGCGCAGGTGCTGGCGTCCGCCCCTTGCGTTTGCGTCCGCTGCTGGTCCCGCCCGCAATCGCCGGCGCAGGACCGGCGGGCGCCCGCATCACCGCCGCCGCCGCCTCGGCCGTGCTGGTGCTCGCCTTGAGCTTGCTGACGGCGGCGGCAAACCGCCGGCTCGGCCCGCCGGCGCCGTTCTTGTTGCGCGCGGCGTGGCGCGGCGCATAGTCGCTCGCGGCCAGGGCGGCGCGCTGATTGTCCTGGTACCGCTGCTGCAGGCGCTGCTGCTTCTCGAGCTCCTCGACCTGGGCCTCGGTGAGCCGGGCGCCGGCGCCCACGCCGCCCGTGAAGAAGCGCGTGATGTTGCTCTGCGTGCCCTCGGCCTCGCGCCGGTTCATGTCGCGGATCACGGGCACCAGCACCTCGTCGGTGCGCTCCTGGCTCCAGCCGATCGTGGCCATCAAGAACTGCCGCAGCCCGTCCAGGTCCGGCACGCCCCACTGGAACGGCTCCGTGCTGCGGTCCACCTCCGGGTGGAGGTACGCGTCGGCCACGGCGCTGCTGGGGAAGCCGGGCGGCAGGAACAGCTTGGTCGCCTGCGACTTGCGGAACTTGCGGCGGAACGGCGACATGGCGGCGGCGTCGGCCTCCTTGCTGTTCCGCTTGGACGGAACTGGCTGCGACTGCACCTCGTTCCACCAGTCGCGAAAGTCCTCGAGCCCGCGGGGCCCCGGGAACTCGGAGATGATCTCCAGGGCCGTCACGGGGCCGACGCCCGGCAGGCCGTCGGTGTAGTCGGAGCCCAGCAGCTGGGCCAGGGCGATCAGCTTCTCGCGCGACAGCGACATCTCGCGCTCCAGGTCGGCGCCAATGTAGCACTCGACGTACTTGTTGCCGTTGAACATGTTCTTGTAGACGCGCGACCCGCCAAACAGAAAGGTGTCGGAGTCGTCGGTCACGATGCCGTCGACCAGCCCCAGCGCCACCAGCTCGGCACACTGCGCCTCGGCCTCCATGGGCGCCGTGATGTAGGGGATGCCAAACAGCTTCAGCAGCGCCTGGCACTCGGACACCATGACCTGCGTGACCTCGTCGGCGTCGCGGCGGTCCTTTTTCTGCTGGCTGCGCAGGGCCTTGAGCTCCTGCTCGTAGGCCAGCTGTGCTTCGCGCGTCGACGTCGTTGTCGCGGCCGGCCGGCTGTTGAGCTCGCTCGCAAACCGCGCGTGCGCCTCGACCTCTTCGGCCATCTGCACCAGCAGCTCCTCGTCTTCGGCATCGCTGACGTCGTAGGCTTCGGCCACGTCGCCGGCATCGTCTGCTGCATCCTCGGCAAAGATGTCGTCATCTACGGGCTTGGCGGCTTCGCCGACGGCGGCGGCGACTTCACCGACAACAATGTCGTTGCCGTCGTTGTTGGACGCTGAAATCGCGAGTGTTGGCTCGGTCACCAACAGATAATCCTCCTCATCCTCTGCTTCCGCGGCAGGAGGATCGCGGGCCGTCGCGTCGGGAATCGCAACATCTTCAAACTCCATCTCCGGCGAGGACGATCTCGTATCCGGGACGGCGGCGGCGGCGGTCATCTGTTGGGACGGGGGCTCTGTCGCCGCTGCTGTCTCGACTGGCAGCGCAAGCACAGGCTCCGGCGTCTTTTGCTTTTGCGTTTGCCCAGAAAACGTGGTGGGCGCATCCACCACCTCGACGTCGTCGTCGTCGTCGTCGCTCGAGTCATCAATCTCGACAACCCGCGACTCTTGCTGCTTCTGCCAGAGCCTGGCCTCTTCCAAGGCCATCTCGCGGTCCTCGGCGTTGATCTCCTCGTCCAGCTGCTGCTGTTGGCGGACGGCCATCCGGATGTCGGTGTCGTGCGCCATCCAAGGCGGCAGCGGCAACGGCTCGGCCTTGTCTCTTTGGGGTTGTTCCGCGTCGTCTTCAAACACGATACCATGGTCAACTGCCTCCGCATCGCTCTCTCGGCCATGACCCCTTGGTTGTGCCTGCGGGGCCCTCTCAAACCCACCGCCAAACTCGTCCTCGGAGTCGACCTCGAACGCAGCCGACTCGGCCGCATTGGCAGCCGCGATGGCAGCCGCAGTTTGGGTGTCGTGCGCGTTGGAGATGAATGGCTTCGAGGTAGAAGCTGGAGCGGGAGCAGGTTTGTTCAAGGGAGCAAAGGGCGACGACATGTCCGCTGCGACCTGATCGGACAGAGGTGGCCGTGATGTGAACGGGAGCTTTGCAGGCACCGCAGACGACGCCGACGCCGACGCCGACGCCGACGCCGTCGTGGCTGCGGCTGGTGGTCTTTCGAAAATTGACGTCCGCCAGTCGAGCTTTTCAAACGGCAAGGGTCCGCCAAAGTCCTTGGTGAGAGTCGGAGTGGGCTGTGAGGGCGCCGCCGGGGCCGCTGCTGGCACCACAGCCGCTGGCGTCGTTGCCGCCGTCGTCGTCTTCTTCTTCCTTGCTGCTTTGGCCATGGCCGCACGGATATCCAGCTCGCTGTCGCTGCTGTCGTCGTCGCTGTCGTCATCGGCTATGGTAGGTTTGGCAAACTTGCTCGCTGCCGCCGCCGCAACGGCCTCCTTCTCGCGCTCGCGAGCCCGCGCGGCCGCCAGCGACACGGCACTGTTTGCGCGCGCATTCACAATGTGGGCGACGTTTTTGCCCGACCCGCCGACAATGGGACGCGCCGTCTCCGCGGGCGTCTGCGTCCATTGTGGTGCTGGGCCTTTGTCGTCCTCTTTGTTTTCATCTTCGTCTTCCTCGTCGGACGCAAACTGGTGCTGCTTCTGCAAAGACATGGCAATGGCGCGGTTCAGGTCCTCGTCTTCGTCGTCGCCCAGCACATCGGCATCGGCGTTGCCCAGGACAGCCGCCGGGCCGGCTTCTGCGTCAGTTCGCCCAACCACCTGGTCGTCGTAGCTCTTGACAAAGAGAGAGTCCTCGTCCACCTCGTCGCCCAGGCCGCCGGCAATGTCTGCTTCGGAGGCCGCCGGCCTGGATGGCAGCAGTCGTGGCAGCCGGTTCAGGCCCTCGATGGGCACGTCTTCAAACTCGACATCGTCGTCGTCGTCATCCTCGCCGTCTCCGTCCTGGCCGTATTCCTCGTCGCCTTGGTAGTGGAACTTGAGGGCATCGACGTCGATGGGCTTGTGCGCCTCGCCCAGATCCTTTTCGTGGCTCACAACGCCCAGCGCCCAGCCGCCCTCGGCACCGTCGTTCTTGACCAGGATGTACTCGCGGCCGCGCTCGCCGGCGACGCGCCCGACGCCGCCGCCGGGCCCTTTGCTGCTGCCGTTGATGGTCAGGTCGAGCCCGGTCATGCCGACCTCGAGCATCAGGCGCTGTGTCAAGTGGTTGCGCTCGCGCACGCGCTCGACCTGGAAGCGCGAAAAGGCCATGCGGTCGGGGAACATGGTGTCGAGCTGCTCCTTGCTCAGGCCCATGCGCAGGCGGCTGCGGATGCGCGCGGCATTGAGGATGTTGTAGCGGTCGTGCGGCGGCAGACTCTTGAAGAACTCGCCGTCAAAGTCAATCTTGCTAAAGTCGTACAGGTTGATGTCCTCGCCGGCGTGGAACTGGCGCGCATAGTCCTCGAGCTCGTCGATGCTCATGATGCGCGGGTCGTCCGGGCGGCCCGCCGCCGCCGCCATGCCCTCGATGGAGCCGTGCTCGAGGTCCGGCAAGTGGTAGGCGTCCTTCTTGGTGAACTTGCGGCCCTGGTTGCGCTCCTGCTGCGACATGTGCAGCTCCTCGGCATAGACGAGCTTCTCTGCGCTCGGCAGGCTCTCGCCGGGCGCCATGCCGTCGTCTGCGGGCAGCTCCACGGCGTCGCTGCCGGCGGCGTCGGCGTCACGCACGGCGGCGTCGCGCACGGCCGCGCGCTTCCGCCGGCCCGTCTCCTCCTCGGCCAGGCGCTGCATCTGGACGGCCAGCAGCTTGCCGGCGGTGCGGACGGCATCGTCCCGGCGGCCCTCGCGGCGGCGGCGGCGGTTCTGCAGCGTCGCGCGCTTGAGCACGGGGGCGCCGCCGTCAAAGACAAAGACGGGCAGGATGCCGACCCAGAGCAGCTTGCAGATGCGGCGGAAGAAGCCGATGACGTGGGAGTTGCGCAGCGCGTTGCCCTCCTTGTCACGCACGGCCTTGAGAAACTGGTAGATCCAGATGGAGGCGTCCACGGCAAGGCGCTGGCGGTTGAGCGTGGCCAGGTTGGTCGGGCGCGCGCACGGCTGCAAGACCTGCCAGAGGCCGTTGACACCCATGATGGACTAAGCAGCGATGCAACACTATATCAAATGAGGGGGGGCATGATCCCCTAGTGAGGCGTATGGGGCCGTGCAGGTGAGGCTGGCATGGATCAATGGGTAGAAAAACCTGGTGGGTGTGTGATTGTAAGCAGGCGCGATGTTGAACTTGGACTGCGGCTGCCTCACGCAAGTGTCGCGCAGTCACGAGTGACTGGTCACGTGAGATACGTCACCGGTCGGCACGGGTTAGTCAGCGTGCACAGGCCAATTACGTCACAAGTCTTGACCAGCGGAAACAACAGACGAGATATACTCCGAAGGTCGGGTAGAAGTACTCGTACAAAACAGAACATTCCTGGTGGTAGCGTGGCTCGAATCGGCATACCAGTGCTCTGGACGAACCCGGCGATGCTTCCCAGGCACGGCGAGCACGTTTACGGTGTTTTACCCACATGCCGTTGCCGAGCGGTCGAAGCGCTGGTCGCGGCGGCCGGGCACTCTGTCCGTCGACTGCACCCGGCTGTGTGCGTACGAGTACTGATACGAGTAATCCGTAGTTCTTGCCTTGCTCGTCTTGCCTTTGTCCGGCTATTCCCTTTGCGTCGTTGTGCACTTGCTGCCTGCACTACCCAAACTGGTCCGTTTTCAGATGACGTGAGCGATCAACATTGTGACCGGTGGAGAGGCACACGTACTTTTTCGTACTCTTTCGAGTCTTTCGACTTTCGACTCTTTCGTACTCGTAACTTTGTCTGCTGTTTGTTCTACTGCATTCTGTCCGAAACTGATTGCTTGCTGATTGTTTGTTAGTGTTTTCGTCGAAATTGTGCGCTTTTTTGCATGGGCTAATTGCCGACCCTGAGCCCATTTGCGATACTCGTATTTTTTGACATAATGTTCCAACCAATCATGCAAAATTGCATTCAATGTACACCTAATATTCGCACAGCATCGTCACTCCCAGTGGTCTCATGGCTTCGCTGACGTAGCTCCCGGCCGGCTTACTTAATCCACACCGACCCCACCGGCCAGCTGCGCAGTGCCACTGCTGCTGGTCCCTAGGCAACGCTAACAAGCGCACTAGTGCCCAATCGGGCCCGGCTCTGGCAGTGTCTCTTTGTGCGGGTTTTGTGGGAGGAATGCAGCGCCGACGTCATCTCCTTTGATGCGAGCTGGAGGGTACGAGTACTCGTGGTCTGTAGCAGTGCTATCAAGCCAAGTCCCTCCTTCCCCGAAAAGCAGGGAACAGCCATGTCCTTTAGCTCTGTACTTTTTCAGGCACGGGCCTCATACCCGGGCTGAGCTTTGGAGCATCGACTGCACGCAGCTCGGGTCCTCTACTCCGTACTCGTAGCTCTGTCCGTCTTTGTACATGTACGAGTACTCGTACGTACGTCTACAAGCATCTGGATCATCTGGATCTCTGGTTTAGGAATAATAATCGCTTGAAAAAGGATAAATAAAGGATAAATTGATTATCATATGCTTGCGCTAGATCGCCCTCCATTGTCCTGATTCTCCGAACCTTTTTAAACCTTACTCATCCCGCACATGAGTCTCTTTCCTCTTCTTCTCTTTCTTTCATTTATTCTCTCTTTTCATTTATTCTCTATCTCATATATCCCGTATCCATTCTTTATCACGCCCATCACAACCATACCGAGATACCATTTGCTGTCGTTCGCGCCCAATATCAGAAAGCCACCTGCATCGCCCCTTCCGTCATAACGACACATCGCCCCACTTTCGGTCGCTACCTTGATCAGGCTCTCTTTTTCTTACACCCATCGCTCTTTCCTCTCTCATCCATCACCACCCACCACCTAGCACCACCTACGAGTAGCACCACCTACCACCTACCTAGTACTACAAGCCAACCACCCTCTCTCTACTACCGCCAAAATGCACCGCACCTACTCTATGCGCCAGTCGCGGGCACCTACTGCCTCGCAGATCCAGGTAAGCAGATTTTGGTGTTTTGGGTTTTGGGTTTTGGTGGCGGGCGGTCTTCGTCTCCGCCGTCCCCGCCGGCGGCGGCCGACAGACCGACACGACCAGCGATTGCGATTGCGACTGCGATTGCGCCCGCACCGAGCGCTTTCGCGCGCAATCGGCACAGCTGCGCGCATGTCACCGTCACCGCGATGCCCATGTTTCCATTGCTTGCTTGCTTTCATTCACAAAAGACCGCCTGCTGACTCTGGCGTTTTCCGCGCTCCTAGAACCCCCCCCCCCCTCCGTCGTCCACCAAGTCCAACCGTCTGTTTGGCAGAGGAGGATTCGGTGAGTTTATTTTTTCGGCGGTCTACCGTTCAAGCGACATCACTAACACCTAACCCCAGGCCATGCTCTTAGAAGAAACGCGGCCGGCGCCTTTGGCCCCGACCTGTCCAAGAAGCTGACGCAGCTGGTCAAGATGGAGAAGAACGTGATGCGCAGCATGGAGCTGGTGGCGCGCGAGCGCATGGACGTGGCGCAGCAGCTGTCGCTGTGGGGCGAGAACGCGGACGAGGACGTGTCGGACATTACGGACAAGCTGGGGGTGCTGATCTACGAGATTGGCGAGCTGGAGGACCAGTACGTGGACCGGTACGACCAGTACCGGGTGACGATGAAGAGCATCCGCAACATTGAGGCGTCGGTGCAGCCGAGCCGCGACCGCAAGGCCAAGATCACGGACCAGATTGCGCACCTCAAGTACAAGGAGCCCAACTCGCCCAAGATTGTGGTGCTGGAGCAGGAGCTGGTGCGGGCCGAGGCCGAGTCGCTGGTGGCCGAGGCGCAGCTGTCCAACATTACGCGCGAGAAGATCAAGGCTGCCTACGCCTACCACTTTGACGCCATGCGCGAGCACAGCGAGAAGGTGGCCATCATTGCCGGCTACGGCAAGCACCTGCTGGAGCTGATTGACGACACGCCCGTGACGCCCGGCGAGACGCGCCCGGCCTACGACGGCTACGAGGCCAGCAAGGCCATCATCCAGGACTGCGAGGACGCGCTGACCAACTGGGTGTCGCAGAACGCCGCCGTCACGGCCAAGCTGTCGACGCGTGCGCGCGCGCTGTCGACGCGGCGCCGCAACCTGATCAAGGAGCGTGCCGAGGGCGGCGTCGGCGGCGTCGACAGCAACGGCCACCACGACCTGTTGGGCCAGGACGCGCCGCTGGACCGCGACCACCAGTGGATGGCGGCCAACGTGCACGGCGAGGACGCCAAGTACGACGACGACGAGGAGGAAGAAGAGGAGCTGGAGCTGGAGGACGACGAGGCACTGAACGGCGAGAGCCGCGGCCGCACGCAGGAGCCGGTGGCTGCATAAGCGCCGGGCGGTGTGCGCCTGTTGTCGGCTGTCCTCGGTTGTGATGATATATCCCTTGTTGTTGTGGTGCGGGATAAAAAGGGGAACAGAGAGGCAGCTGTTTGCCGCATTGCGTGCGCCTGCAAATGCGAGATCCAATACCCTTTCGTCTGCGTCCACTGTGTTGACTGTTTATTTTTATTTGATTTGGGTTGTTTAGGTTTGATTCCCTTTGACTTTTGGTTGATTTTGCTTTTGATTTGCTTTTGATTTGATTATGATTTTGATTTCCAAGCTGTTTGATAGTCGTGATCCGCGTCTTATACAAAGGATCTGACTATTCAGCCAGTTTGGCTGTTATAATATCTGTCTGTTGCATGTTCGTATGTTTGTATGTTTGATGTTTGATAGTTTTTGATAGTTCTGATCTAATTTATCTTCTATAAACGAGATAACAAACCAACAACCAACAACCAACAACCAACAACCAACGACCAACGACACCCCTACCGTGCCCGTCGCAGCTGGCTGGCAAACTCTTCCAGCTCGATCTTGACTATATGCTTTCCCGGCGTGACAATCAGCCCCAGGTATCGTGATGTCATGTCCATGGTCAGCTTGTCGCCGCCGGCCCCCGACGCCGCCAGCCGTGCTGCATGCTGCGCGCGCTGCTGGGGCGTCGGCTGCCGGTACTCTGTCGCATGTGCCAGCACCAGATTGTGGTCCTACAACGTCAGATTTGGATTTGTTTTTTTTAAAGTCTTCCATTGCCTGGCATACCGGATCGGTGCACTTAAACTCGCCGCGAAACATGCGTCCGTCGGTCGTGTGCACGAGCAGGTTCTTGTTCAGCAGCGACTGCAGGAACGCGAGGGCCTCTTCCCGCAGCGCCTGCGCCTGTGCCGCGGAGACGGGCACCTTTGAGACGCTGCCAGTCGGCACGGCGGGCATCGGCATGGCGGCCGTCGTGTTGGTGTCGGCCGGTGCGTCGGTCATCATGGCGGGGGAAGCCATGGCTCGGTCCGTGCGGTATTTTTTTTTGTTTGGGGGGCGTTCTAGAAGATCGAACGTCAGGCGGTAATCTATCCGTTCATCCTGGCCGTTACTGCAGCAAACACGTCGGTCCCATGCACTCCGTCGTCGTACGTACAAGAAATAGTGATAAGTCGTGATGATCTTGGTGATGCCCCACTATGTGCATTCGGACAATACAGTGCTAACACAGTGCACATTTTATCTACACGGTGATCCGACCAATAAAAACCCGCGAGCGCTTACCGCAAAACTGCCCAATCACAGCGCCGGGTCGGCAGCGCAGCCTTTCCCTTTTGTGGCACCGCGCTAAAACGGCAAGAGCGCCGCCAGAACGCGTACGAATACTATCTGCGGGCAGTGGAGAGGCCCCGTCGTTCTCTTCTGCGCCTGCCGGCATGAGGATCAACAACGACGCATCTACCCACGCACAGCCAACGCGCCGCGCTTCACGACCTCACCCCAAACCTCGACTTCTCTCCCCCCCACCAGCACAGTCTACGAGTATTTTGTGCTTTGTGCTTTTGCATACAGGGTCGGTTATTGTCCGGGATTGTTTCTTTGCGGTGAAGTCGAACTTGACGGCGGGTCTTTTGACTTTTCCTTCTTTTCTTTCCTTTTTCCTTTTTCTTTCTTTTTTCCCTCTTTTCATTTTTTTTCCTCCAACTACTCCTCCATCTCCCTTCGCTCATGTTGCGCATTCTACCTCAACTGCTATGAGGCTGAGACGCCAGCTAGCCGAGGCCGCCGCCCAGGATAGAGTAGCTGCCACCACAGCATGGCGTCCCGACGCGCCGCGACCGCCGAGGTGATCGACCTGACCACGAGCGACGACGAGCCCGGCGCCGCCGTGCGGAAGAGCCTGAACAACTACCGCAGCGTCGTCGCCAACAGTGCAGCCAGCACCAGCACCAGCACCAGCGCCAGCACCAGCAACCTCGCAGAAACGAAGCCACAGCTGCGCACCGACGTCCTGCGCAACCAGCATATGACGGGTGCCCAGCGAGGGGGGACGACGACGGCGACGGCGACCAGCTCTACCGCGACAACCAACACGGGCACCGACCGACCACTACCGCCACAACCACCGCAACCACAGCCACCGGCATCGCCGCTGTCGCGTACCAGCAGCTTGCCCGCACAGCCGTACGCGCCGTCCAGCACCACGCCGTCGCCGTCGAGCCGGAGCAGCCCCAGCTCCTTCATCACGGCACAGCGCAGCAGCACCGGCACCACCAGCACCACCACCAGCACCACCACCAGCACCACCACCAGCACCAGCATGAACTTTGCGAGCTCCTTTCCGCGGCCGGCGTCCTCGGGCTCGGGGTTTCCTCGCTACCCCGGGGCCCCGGCTCCGGCTCCGGCATCTGCTCCGGCCTCGGGGGTTTCCTCGCGACCAATGCCGCCGACCTCCACAGCCCAGACACCCGCCCCGGACGACCGCGCCACCTCCTCGTCGACGTTTATGCTGATTCCGTCCTCCTCCTCCTCCTCCACCCCGACAGCGACGACGACGACGACGACGACGTCGGCAACAATACGAGGCACCACTGCCGCGACCACCACATCGAGCCCCAGCAGTGGCCATGCCACCCCGAACGTCAACGCCAACGTGAACGCCAACACCAACGCGAACCAGAAGGCGAATCCGAACCCGACGCGGCCGGGCGCGCGACTGGGCTATGCCCACCGCAGCTACATGAAGCCGCAGGTGCCGCCGATGCGCATCAGCCCGGAGGACTCGGACAGCTTCGACGGCGGCGGTGCCCTGGGCATGCGCCACGGCCAGGGGCGCTCTTTCTTTGCACGCCACCCTGCATCTCCGTCACACCCACACCCACACCCACATCCGCATCCTCATCAGCATTCACACCCGCATTCTGTCGACCCGACGTCCGGCAGCATGGGCGGCTGTGCATCACAGAGACCGCACAGCATGTTCCCGTTCTCCGCCAACACGCAGAGTGCCGCCGCTGCTTCTGCGCAGTACCGCCCGCCCAGCATGTCACCGCATCCGCCGCATCCGCCGCACCCGCCGCACCCGCCGCACCCGCCGCACCAGCCGCACCAGCCGTTCCGACACCCGCACGCAGCCCATCGCATGTTCGCGCCCTCGCCGCAACCGCCCTCTGCTCCAGGCCAGCCGGGCATGTACGATTTTACGGGCCGGCGGACGCCCCAGCAGCAGCAGCAGCAGATCGAAAATAGACCACCCTCCGCCTCCACCGCATACTCCTCGCCCACCCTCCCGAGCGCGTCCTGGACACACACACCACAGCAACAGCACCACGGCCCGCCATCCCAAAATGCGCAGCCCCAGCGGCCCGACATGGCACCGGCCGCGTCATCCCCGCAGCAGCAGAAGCTGCCGTCCCATGCCGCCGGCAACCCGGGATCCTGCCAGCCGCATCACCCATCTCTGTCTCAGTCTCAGGCGCACGCGCACCACCAGCCACCTCACATCCACCATCTTCACCATCATCATACCCAACACCAACAGCCGCCACCGCATCTGCGACAGCCCGGCCCGCCAGCGACAGCGACGGTCCCGGTCTCGCAGATTCTGTCGCCCAACAACCCCCTGGCCTACCGGCATCCATCGCCGTCGACCGGCAGCGCATCCCCAAGGCAGACACTGCCACAGCCTCAGTCTCAGTCTCAGTCTCATACCAAGCCCATCAGTACCATGGGCCAGCCACAGCCGCTCTCGGGCGATGCCTCCGAGTCCTCGTCCTCGGCCGCGGCGGCCAGAGAGTCGTTGGCGTTGTGGGGCGGCGACGGCAGCAAGGGTGGTGGTGGTGGTGGTGGTGGTGGTGGCAGCAGCAACTTCTTCTTCATGGGCGACAAACTCGAGCTGTTCCCGGCCGCCACTTTGCAGACGCCGGCTCTGTTGAATAACAGCAGCAACAACAACAGCAGCAGCAACAATAGCAGCACCAGCAGTGACTATGACAAGAACATTGGCAACCACCGATCGAATTCAAATTCACGCACGTACACGCGCCGGCCGCCCCTATCGGCCGGTGGCGAGTCCATGCTGCAGCAGACCGGCAAAGCCGAAACAAACAAGCCGCAGCTCACGGTTGTATCGAGGCCCATTGTGCCACAGGCGGCCCCAGCACCAGACTGTGCGTCTACGTCTACACCAGCGCCACCAGCGGAGACAGCACCGCCACCTCCCACGAACAAGGAATCGCACTACAGGCCACCACCAGATTTGTCGGCGCAGTCACCGGCGCCTGTCCAGTCATCTCCGTCCATGCAGACCGATGCGGCCCGACCGCCAGGGAGTGGAGACCACTCTGTTCCGGCTGCTTCGACGACTGCAACGACGGCAGCCAGGCGCCCTCGAAAGCCCCCGGTGACCAAGCCGCTGTCCAAGGTGGCGGAGTGGAGCGTGCCCAAGCTGGAGGCGGCGCTCAGGGGCCTCCTGACGGCGCTCAAGGTGGACCACGGGCTGGGCGTGGAGTACGCCATCGACATGGCGGCGCCGCGCACGCGCAAGCACGTCAGCTCGTTTGACGACTTTGCCGACATGCCGGCGCAGCACGTGGACCAGGCCAAGGCCGAGGCCAAGGCCGATGCCAAGGCCGAGGCCGACGGAGGGGGCGACACGGTGACGGTGCGGTGGAAGCTGCACCGCGACAACCAGCGGCGGGCAGAGGGGCGGGTGGCGCAGGTCAAGGCGGTGTCGCTGCGGTCGCCGGGCCAGCGCGTGCCGCGGTACAGGTTCCACCACGTGGAGATTGCCAAGAACATCTTATCGCCCAACACGCCGCTCAAGTTCATCCCGCACATCCGCGACCTGGAGGACGGGTCGGAGGACAAGTACAAGTACGACCAGTGGATTGAGGAGCTGGAGAGCATGGAGCGCAAGTCCGGGTTCGACGCGTCGATCCGGGCGGACAAGTGGGCGACGACGCGGCACCAGGAGCTGCTGAAGCTGCTGTCGGCTTACCTGGACCGGTGGATCACGAGCCTGCGCATTGAGAACTGCAGCAAGGCGGCGCTGGTGCGGTACATGGCTTCGAGCAATGAGGCGCCCAGCAGCGAGTCCTGCGGCGGCGACGCGGCGACGCCGCAGGCCATGATGATTGCCAGCATGTTCACCGAGGCGTTCAACCGCGTGCTGAAGAGCAAGAACGTCAAGCTACAGGACGTGCTGAAGCAGGCCGAGACGGTGGACAGCGTGCTGGAGCCGACCAAGAAGACGACGACGGCGGTGGCGGCGGCGATGACGACGGTGATGACCAACGACAAGAACAACGACAAGGACGACGACAAGGACGACGACAAGGACGACAAGGACGACAAGGACGACAAGGACGACAAGGACGACGCGGTGGAGCTGGTGCAGCAGTTCCTCGGGACGTACACGTCGCTCAAGTGCATGATCTGCAACACGCACTCGTGCGAGCACGGCGAGTTTGACTCGGAGAACGTGCGGCGATGCTTTTCCATTGACGATCTGGGCAGCAAGCTCTGGATCCACGTGGAGCGGCGGCGGCAGCGCCAGGTGCGGGAGCAGCAGCGGGGCAGCAAGGGGAATGGAACCGTCGCCAGGACGAGTGATGCCGGAACCGCCGGAACACCCGGAACACCCACACCCTGCAGCAACCAGTGCTACCAGAGCTACGACGTCGGCGACGGCGCCTACGTGTCGCGCGACTGGACCGACGACGAGACCAACCTGCTGCGCAGCTTCCACTTTACGTTTGCCAACAGCGCGGGCCGCGTGCCCTGCACGGCATGCAACCTGCTCAACCGCACGTGCTGGGAGGTGTACCGCCACATGAAGGAGCTGGGCCTGGCGGTGTCGCTGCCGCGGTGGCCATCGCCGGCCTTGATATTAGCGCCGCCGACGCAGGTCGTCAAGCCGGTGGCGTGGTACGACCGGTTCCACAAGGTGCTGAGCGGCGACTGGTACGACCACACCATCACGCACATCCACGCACTGCGCGAGCAGCGCGAGCCCTGCAACCACGACGGGCCGTGCACGGCGGCGCGCGACTGCCCGTGCGTCAAGGCCAAGATCCTGTGCGAGCGGTTCTGCCGGTGCACGGCCGAGAGCTGCGCGTTCAAGTTCACGGGGTGTGCGTGCAGCAGCAGCGCGTCGGGCGGCAAGACGTGCTATGCGCGGCAGAAGGAGGGCAAGCCGTGCATCTGCGTGCAGCTGAACCGCGAGTGCGACCCGGTGCTGTGCGGCGGGTGCGGGGCGCGCGAGCGGGCGGACCCGGACCCGGCGCGGCGCGACGACGACGCGCTGCACGCGCACGGGTGCCAGAACGTCAGCCTGCAGCGCGGCAAGTCCAAGGCGGTGGTGCTGGGGCAGTCGCAGCTCGAGGGCTGCGGCTACGGCTTGTTCACGGCCGAGGACATTGGGGCGGACGAGTTCATCATCGAGTACATTGGCGAGCTGATCACGCACGACGAGGGCGTGCGGCGCGAGGCGCGGCGCGGCGACGTCTTCAACCAGGAGTCCAACGCGTCGTACCTCTTTACGCTGCTCGAGCAGGACGGCATCTGGGTCGACGCGGCCATCTACGGCAACCTGTCGCGCTACATCAACCACGCGTCCGAGCACGACAAGCGCGGCTGCAACATCACGCCCAAGATTTTGTACGCCAACGGCGAGTTCCGCATCCGCTTCACGGCCATGCGCGACATCAAGGCCGGCGAGGAGCTGTTTTTCAACTACGGCGAGAACTTTCCGAACCTAACGAAGAAGCTGCTGGAGGAGAAGGCGTCCGCCAGTGATGAGGAGGGCGAAGACGAAGAAGGGGACGAAGAGAAAGAAGGAGGGGAGGAAGGGAGAAAGGGACGGGGGAAGAAGGGCGGCAAGACGGGCGGCGGTGCCAACAGCGGCAACCGCCAGGGCCGCACAGGCAGGAACCGGGCCAGCAGCAGCACCCATGTGGCGCGCGGCTCTGGCCGGCGCAAGACGCAGACAACAACCACGCGCGCACCCACCAAAACAGTGCAGCCGGTGCAGCCGGCGCCGAGAAGCAGCGGGCCCGGCAGCCGCGGCGGTGCGGGCATCCGGCGCCGTGTCCGCGACAAGGGCGCCCGCAAAGAGGCCCCCTCGCCGGCCACGACAGCAGCAGCAGCAGCCGACGTGTCGTCCGACGACGACGGCGAGGAGGATGACAACAACGACAACAACGACAACGACGACGACGACGACGACGACAATGCGGATGGCCCGCCGTCGGGCAAAGCAGCCGCCGCGGCCATGCGGGCCGGTGCCAAGTCTAAGCGCAAGCGGCGCTCGGCCCACGACGCGCACACCGGAGGACAGGCCGGCGGGGGTGGTGACAACGACAACGACGATGCGTCGTCCTCGCGCTCGCGCGCAGAGCCCAGCAGCAGTGCCCGCAACACGCGGCGGCGGTCGGGCCCCGGCCACGCTGCAGCAGCGGCCACGGGCGGCTTAGTCAACATCTTTGCCGACGGACTGGATGCGCCGCGACGTCGTCGTAGAAAGCGCGGCGCCGTGGCAGCAGCTGATGCGGCCTCAGTCGGTCCGGAGGTGGACGCGTCCAACGACGACGACGACGACGACAACGACAACGACGACAACGACCAACAACAGCCGCGCCGGAAGCGGCTGCGGACGCGCCTGGCCGCTGCCGCCGACTCGGACGACTCGTCGTTTACTGGTGGATCGGCCGTTGGTCCCACCTCTGCCGCCGCCCGTCCCACGTCGCAACCCCTCGCCCGGCTCCGGCGCGCCCGCCCTCACCGGCTCGCCGACTCCGCCGACGACGAGCCGTCCCCGTCCGACCCGGACATGGGCAGCACCGCGGCCGGCTCGCCCCGCATGGCGGCCGTCGCTGTCGTCGGCAATGCCAGCCACCACCGCCGCCGCCGGGTCATCTCCGACTCGGAAGACGACGCCGATGCCGACCTGTCCCTGCCGCTGACCGACGACAACAACAACAACAAGCCCTCGTTTTCGCCATCGCTGCCCCGGTCGCCCTCGCGGTCGCCCATGCGGTCGCGCTCCGGTCCGGCCACGCCCGACGGCGGCGGCGGCAGCAGCAGCGAGGCCGGCTCGTCCGTCGACCGCAGCCACCACCGCAAGCGGCAGCGGCCTGCGCGGTTCCGCGCGGAGGTCACCAACAGCAGCTGACACGTCCCGTGACCTGGCAGCCTTTTTTATCTTTTGTCACTTCTGTCACTTCTGTCACTTGTCATCAGCGTTGATTTTTTACCCTTTTCCCTTTCATTTGCGTGTCAATTTTTTTTTTGTCTCATTCTACCTACTATTAGATATCCCGTGCCTTACTACAACAGCCCAGCATACTGTTTTCATATTACTAAATCCTAATCACCCGACTTGCTGCACTGTTTACGGCGACACCTGGACGTGAGAGCAAAACGTGGATCGTAACTAACTCGCTAACTGAGAGAAGAGCGAAGAAAGGGAAAAAAAAGAAAAGAAAAAAAAGAAAACAGAAAACAAACCCGGCCGTAGTGCTGCCTGCGTAAGCATGGCACTTCTCAGATGCCCCTACATCTGCCCCAAACTCCTCCGCGTGACATGCTTTATCTCTGCTTTTGATAGATGCAGAGAATTGTACCAGTGGCAGAAACACCCGCAAAAAAACAAGAAATGAATTAGAAATATGTAAGCTTGGAAAAGACACAGTAGAAGGTGAGATGAAAAAAAAAAAATAGAAGAACAGTAGAGTCATCAAGTACAAAGTAAAAACATCGTGAGAAAAGGAAAAAAAAAAAAAGGAAACGGGCATTCAGACATAACATGAGCGTAACGGCGTGATCGTAAAGAACAGGTAGTCTGTCAACAGTGAAAGAAAGAAAGAAAGAAGAAAGAAGAAAAGAAAGAAAGACAGCGCGCTGTATACGTTTGCAGGTTGTGTTGAGCGTATCCGGACGCCGTGTTCAGGCTTGGATCGCCGAGAGCAGTGCCCCGACCTCCGTGTCGCCCATGCCAAGGGGCGTGCTGCTGGCCAGCTGGAACGCCGGAGCGTCGACCTCGGTCGTCGCGGGAGGCGGGCTGGGGGCTGGGCTGGGAAGGCCGTGGGCCACGGCCGTCGTAGCATTGGACGCGGGGGTGATTGAGCCACTGCGCAGGCCACTCTCGCTCGAGACAGGCGGCACACTGCCCTGGCCTTGGCCTTGGCTTTGGTCGGCAAGGTTCAGCCAGAGGTAGTCGAGGTCAACGTCCCACACACCGTCAAGCTCGGTCATGGCCGTCGATGCCGCTGATGCCGTCGATGCCGTCGATGCCGCTGATGCCGTCGATGCCGTCGATGCCGCTGATGCCGTCGATGCCGTCGATGCCGTCGATACCGAGGCAGGCGGGTTTGTCTCGTGCGCCGATGCTGCAGTCGAGGTCAGCACGTGAGCAACAGACGTTTGATGCATACCGGACCCGCCGCCGACGGGACTGCCAAACAGCGATGTCACGGCCGGAGACGTGGCGCTGGCCGCTCCTACAGCCAAGTGGCCGTTGTCCACGTCGGCGACACTTGTGTCCGCGGCGGCAGAGAGGGGGGTTGCGTACAAGAAGGAAGCATCTGCGACTGCCTCGATTGGCGCGGGAGCCGCCGCCGCCGTCGTGGTCGTGGTCGTGGTCGTGGTCGTGGTCGCGCCCGTCAGCACAACGCTGGGGAGCACCGGCACTGCATTGGTCTCTTGCTGTGCAGCCGGTGAGACCCCGGCGGACGGCGGTGGCTGCGAAGCGACAACATAGATGCCACCGCTGCTGTCGTGGCGGTGGCGGAGACTGATGGCACAGCTGCTGTGTGTGCCGTCGAACCATTCGCCGCGGGGATCGATCGAGGTGACCAGGGGTGTGCTGGGCGAGCCAACCTGCGTCGTGGCCTGAGAAGCAGCTTGCGAGCCGCGCTGCGAGCTGCGCTGCGAGCCGTGCTGCGAGCCCGCAGCAGAGCCCACTGGGGACGATGATGTCAGGAGACTGGCGTCCTGAGCCAGGGCTGCCGGCGAAGTTGTCGGCTGCTGCATCTCGGGAATGGAATTGCTGCGAGACGGCGTGCATTTCTTCTTGCTGCGGCGGCCCGTCATCGAATGCCTCGCACTGCCATCCCGTGGGCTGTGCCCTGCGCTGGGAAGCGTAGCCGCAATGAGCGTCGGTCCTTGACTGGACACCGTCTCACCCGGAGAGCTGGACCCCTGCATGTAGCGCTTCTTCGGCTCCCGCAGCTCAACGTCCACATCAAACTCTGCACGTGTCCGTTTGCCGGGTGCGGGGGTCGCAGGGCAATCCCAGCGGCCTGTGGCGACTTCGGCTTTTTGCATCACACCTGATGATGGGCCAGCCGCATTGTGTCCATGCCCGGCATGCATAGCCGGCGTGGTCTGGAAGCCCACGTCCACGGACGCCGGCAGTGCAGCTGTGGCCTGGGCAGGCATCTGGCCGGGAGCCATGGCTGAGAAGTATCTCTGCGGCTGGACGGGCATCGCGAGGTCCTGCTGTGGCATCGGCGGCTGCTGAGAGGAAGGGACCTGGTTGCTGAAGCCCCATGGTGCCATGTTGTAGCCAAAAGACTGTGCACCCATGCTCATATTCGAGCCCATGTTCATGTCCAGATGGCTGCCCATGCCTTGGCTGTCACCGGCGGCGGGAGTGCCGCTGTTGTAGGGCATGCAACCAGAAGATAGAGGGAAAGAGTAGGTATGGTGGCTACCGCTCACATGGCCAGGCGGCGAGGAAGAAGGGCCATAGGGGCCTGTTGCTGCGGTAGGCAGAGGCCCCATGTCCATGTGCACGCCATGCACAGGGGCAGGGTTGCCATAGAGTGCCATGTTGGAAGCAAGGTTAGATGGCATGTGGGATCCCAAGGCCGAGGCCGCCGGTAGGCCCATGTACGGCAGAGTGGGATAACCGGAGTTCCCGTCTGTGCCGTCATCATTCTGGGGAGAAAAAGGCATGAGCAGGGTCTGATTGGGGCTGGCCGTGAAGTTAAAAGTCGATTGAGGGGCAGGATAGTCCTGGGCAGAGGACAGGGTCGGCGAGCTGTTCTCGGAAGGGCGCCGGAACGAAGGCCGGGGCGCCGAGTTGGGAATCGAGGGAGCCTCATAAAAATGGGTGTTGGTCCCTCCGGGGACGGCACCGCTGTAGGGCGGGTGGTTGAGGACGGCACTGGCACTGTTAGTGGTTTGAAGAAAGCGAAGAAAGCGGCCACAGAAAAAAAAATAGAAAAAAAAGGAAAAAAAGAAACCTACCCCCATTCTTCCTTCATTCCATAGCGGGCACGTAGCCATGTGTACTGGCTTTTGCCAAAGGAAGAGTCCTGGAAGTGACGCTGGTACTCCTCGATGAGACGGGCCCGGTCGTATTTCCAGTAGTTGCGGAGAAACCAGAGGATCTCCACCGGCTTGTAGTTGGTGTGGACGGGCATGTTGGTCGACGTCAGGGATGTGCTTGTCAATGGGTGTTTCAAGAGACTTGGTGAGATGCTTCGGCGAGTAGATTGCTCTCTATGGTGTCTCTAGGTCGAACGCCTGGGGAGAGACAAGAAGCAGAGACAATCGGGTATCATGAATGGACACAATGCAAGTCATCTGCCAGTGGGTATGCAATAAGAGTGAGTGCAGGGGAAGCTGAATGTCGAAGAGGATCGAGAGAAGGAGCAGGCAAAGATTCCGCAGATCCTGATAGGAGATCAAGCAAGTGACTGGGCTTTCTGCAAGAGATGGAAGATGCACCCTGTAGAGGACAGAGGAGGAAACGGATTGTTGAAGAAGAAAAGAGACAAGAGACAATGGGATTGTCACAGATAAAGAGGAAAGATCGAAAAGCACAATGGGAAAAAAAAGGTGTGAAAAGAATGGGAGAGAAAAAAAATGAGAACCTGAGAAAGAAACAAGTAAAACAGTCGGAATTTAGACCAGAGCACGAGAAATTCTCTGGATGGACAGAGTACCCCAGCACATGACGGTTTTCGACACCCACGCACAAAGATGGAGGGGGAAAAAATCCGGAGTGTACCATACAGTCATAAATCTTGCTCATGATCCATTGACATGAGATCACTGCTATTGTTCGTCTGGGAACCATGAATAGGTAGGAGGCTGGTGTGTCACCATGCAGTGGGTCTGGGGGTTTGGATTTGTCGTCCGTGACGATTCTGTCGGCCGTACTGTATCGTGGGGCTAGGCAGAATGGCTTTGGCCTTGGCTTTGGCCTTGTCTCTGGCTCGTTTTCCAGCAGGCAGCGGGTGTCACTTGACCTTGTTGAAGCTGAGGCTCTGACCGAGAACCGGAGATGTATTGGCGAGGACGACACATGACCTGTTTCTGTAGGTACAAGAGGTATGCGCGAGGAAATGCTGAGTAGAAGCGGGTGCGGGGCGTAATACATGCAAGTACAAGTCGACGACTGTTGTTGAGCTTGTTGAGCTTGTTGACAAGGGGGGGGTGAGGAGAGGGGCGCAGGAAAGGTCAGGCCAGGAAAAGGAGAGAAGAACAAGCGAGACAATTGTTGGGAAACACTTTCATGTCAGCTAGTTTTCCGATTGGCTTTGTCGGCAAAGTGAGGCCAAGGTGACGGCGAGGTGAGAGATCGAGAAGAAGAGAGGGGCGGGCAGTGGGGGAGCCAGCCGTGTGACTCTGTCAGAGGAGTGCCGACAGTGAGCGGTCCTGTGCGGTTCAGAAGAGAAAACAGAAAACAGAGAACAGAAAAAAAAGTCCGTCCAGGGAGACGCGCCGCACCAGCTTGGTCCCATAGAGATGCCAAAAGCAAGGCGACAGAGCGCCTGACTTGGTCTGTGACACAGCGGACGGAGATTAAGGCGTCGACAAGACAGGCAGACATGCACCTGTGTCTTGTACTCTGCCATCTCGTCGTCGTCGTCGTCGTCGTCGTCGTCGTCGTCAACGTCACACTCTGCTGTGTCTGCTGCCATTTTTTCCGTTTTCCGCCTTCCAAAGAGTGCGAACCTCGAGCAAGCCCGCCGCAAAAACAAACGAGAAAGATGTGATCTGTCAGATGTGGCCGTCTTCTGGCAGAGTCTCTGGGCGGTTCTCGCTCTTCTTGCCTTCTTGCGCTCGCTTCCTCGTCGTCTCGCCGTCTGGCAAGGCCTCTGTCGCCTTTGTCTCCCGTGGCTCCATGGTACTGGTGGCAGCGCTGTGCAGCACACGTCTCGTCTACTTTGTGTCCGGTCTCGTTTGTGCCGTTGTGCCGGGTTTCCCCTCTTGCGTTCGGTGTGTCTGTGCGCCTGTGTAAGGCTCGGCAGCCTGTGTCCAGGTGTCCAGGTGTTCAGGATCTACACAGAGCGACTGTCAGCGGTCGGAAGAGAGAGGGACGAGTATCAGGCAAAAAAAAAAAAAAAAGGCAGAGACGACACCCGCGTGTGACGTGCGTGATCCCATTCTTTCCTGCAACGTGGCATCGTGTCCGGTGTGTCATGACAAAGTTTGTAGCCGGGGTGTGCGAACGAAAGATGACGAGTTGGTAGGAGGGGAGAGATGAAGGAGATGAAGATGGAAAAGGGGGGGAGGGAGAGAAGGAGAACGTCGAGGGCCAAAAGAAGGCCCAAAATGAAAAGATGCACCGGTGATGATCATCACCATCGCTCCTTCCTTCACGCACCAAGACGCGTAAGACGGGCGCGTGCGAGATGCCCTTATAGGAAACTGCGATCAGACACCTTTCGCACTTCACTGGTAGACACGTCGGTAGACTAGACGCGTGCCTTCTGCTTTTGGCCGCTGACAAGCTCGCCGTGCCGTTGGTAATAAGAGTAGTGAATCATCCTCTGCGATGCGTGATTATGTCAGCATCTCTGTCGTGTTCCTTCAATAATATTTCGTCGTCCAAAATGCTCGTTCGCACGCAGTCACCGGTCGTCGTTGGATTGACGTTGAGACAAGCATTTTTGTGCAGATCCCCTGTCTCCACCCTTGCCGCTCCTCCGCCGCTACTGGGCCGCCGCCGCAAAACAAAAAAAGTAAAAAGTACCCGCGCGCAACGCCACCGTCATCAGCCTTGCATTCATCGCCCCGGGGGGCAGGGGGGGGAGGGGGGTTAGTGGACGAACATCAGACGTTTCTATTCTTACAGGTTTTTTTATTTTTGCAGCAGTGGGGGTATGGGTGACCGTTCATGTTGACACGTCGGACACGTTGGACATGCCGAGACATGCTGGACACCGTAGGACAGGCCCTGGCACGTCGGACACGTCGGGACGCGTTGGACACGCCGAGACACAGGCCTGGCCATTCTGCATGTTCGCATGGCATGTTATTGCATGTCCCGGAACACTGCATATATGTTTGGGTTCAGCTGCATATAGTGGCTGGCGGGAGCATGCAGATGGGGGGGGGGAGGAGAGGGGGGAAGGGGAGGAAAGGGAGCTGCCAGCGTGGCAGAGAACAGGAAACCAGAACGATAGGCGAGGAACAGGCTCCGGCAGGGGTACAGGCACACAGACACGAGCACGAGGAATGACAGTTGATGGTCGATGAGTCGATAAGAAGGACGGGCCGTGTGGTTGGGATGTTGGATGAAGCATCCGAGGCTGAAAAGCATCACGATGATGACTATAAGCGAGACAAGGCAGATTGGCAAAGAATCATAATCGCTAACGGCCTTACTCCTCCGACTTCATCTGTCTCCCTTGTCTCTACCATAAACCATCCAGTGCAGCTGGACACGATGCATCGCCGGTGCAACGTCGGAGAAATAGCTTATAGCGCTTGCAGATGGCCAGATCCGACGGGGCACAGGGCCACGACAGATGGAGGCGGCCGCATACGTGCAGACCGGCAGAGGACTGCCTAAAGCTTGACGCTGGCACGTCCTGCAGCACATTCGGATGATGGAAGGGCATCCGGGGAGCACAAGGCCAGCAGGGATGTGTGCAGGGATGTGTGCAGGGAAGTGTTACAGGGAAGTGTTTAGGTTTTTGGCATCAGGCTGGTTTATAGTCAGTCGGAGCTCGGCATCGTGGATAGACGGCAGACAGTTGATATAGGCTTCATGGCATAGCTAACAGAATCAAAGCATAAACGTGAATCTAGACTTGTAGCATAAAAACAGAATAAAATCAAAACCATGCACGTAAATCTAGCTTCATAGAATAAAAAACAGAAAGCAGAAAAAAAAAAAAAAAAGAAAAAGAAAGAAAAAGAAAAAAAAAAATAGAATCAAACAAACCATAACATAAAACGCCGTTCCGTCGTGTCCGTCACTAGAAAGCTGCTGCTGCTTTTCCCTCAAGCCCTAGTTCATGTCCATGCCGTCGTCGTCCTCCTCCTCCGCCTCCGACTCGCCCGGCGCCGACGCATGCCCGCTGCTGACGCTCTCCTTACGCTGCGACAGCATGCTGCCGCTGTCCGAATACCGCCCGCCGCCCGCCACCTCCAGCGCCAGCGCCGACCCAAACAGGTCCAGCTCGTCGCCCTGCACCACGCGGCCCTCCGTGTCAATCTCCTGCGACAGCTCCACAATCGCCGTCCGCGGCAGCCGCAGGAACCCCGACGACCGCACAATCCGGCCCCAGTGCGTCAGACAGAACTGCGCCGCCCGCTTGCGCAGCCACGCCTCGTTGGCCAGGCTCGCGCAGTGCCAGATGATGCACGCGTGGTCCACGTCCAGCTCCTTGGACAGCCGGTTGACGCAGATCAGCCGCAGGTGCGGGATGTTGTAGATGTTGGACATCACCAGCAGGCCCGCCACGTCCGACAGGTCCGCCGTCACCGGCGCATTGCGGCGGTGGTAGCCCGCCGCCGCCGATGACGACGACGACGATGCCGCGTCGCCCGGGCTGCGTCCGCGTTTGCTGCTCCCCCGCAGCGCCGCTGGCAGCCCCCCGCGCGCGTGCCTTGCCTCGTCGGGCGGCGTCGGGTCGATCCGGTCCGTGTACAGGTAGAACAGAAACGCCCGCACCACACTGTATGGCTCCGGGATGTGCATCTTCTTGGTGTGGAACTCGGCCATCTGCGACGACCACAGCCGTGCAAAGTGCGGCCAGCGCGCTTGCAAGATCAGCCGGTGCACATGGATCGGCGGGCTCGTCTGTGCATCCGGCGACAGCCAGTGCGTGCTGCTGTCGCCGCTGCTACCACGAATGCCGCCGCCGCTGTCCTTGGTCGCCGTGCTGCCGGCGTGCACCGAGCTCACATCGTCGTCGATGTTGTTGTTGTTGTTGTTGATGATGTCGTCGTCGTCGTCAAAATGGCCAGAGTGCGCCGTCACAATGAAATCCGTGCCGCTGCCCGTCTCCGGCGGCTGGTCAAAGAGCCGCGCCAGGTCCGAGCCCAACCCCAGCGACGGCGGGTCAACCTGCCGCGCGCCCAGCGACGGCTGCGTGGCCAAGCTGCCAAAACCCATGCCCAGCCCCCCACCGTGCGGGTCGGCCGGGGCATGGCCCAGAAACCCATACCGCCGCAGATCAACCTCCATGATGTCGCTCAAGTACTCCTCGAGGCCCACGTTGGGACCCAGCTCAATGGTGCTCGGGTCCGTCGGGCAGCCCAGCAGCCACGCCTTGGTGCCGTCCTCGTTCATCGTGCAGTAGTGCCACCGGTACCCGGCCTTGAAGATCTCGCGGCCCTCGGCGAGCCGCTGCCAGCGCAGCGTCGCCAGGTCCAGCGTCGACAGCGAGCACTCGCGCGACGTCACCGTGGGCGCCGGCGTCACAAAGTCGAGCAGCATGCCCGACGAATACACGTGGAAGTGGATGCCCGACCCCTGGTTGGGCGTATTGGGGCCCGAGATGAACTTGAGCGCCGAGATCGATCCCGGCGCCGTCGGCGCATACGACTTGATCTGGAACGACGGCGGGTTCACCTGCGCCGTGCGTGAGTTGGCCGCATAGCCCGTCGAGCCGACCGCCGACGATTGTGTCAGCGCGTAGCCGAGGCGCGATGAGCTGCGGCTCCCGCTTCCGCCATGCCCTGCTACACTGCTGCTGCCGCCTCCACTGCCGCCGCCGACGCCACCACCACCGCCGCCTACACCGCCACCCACACCACCCACACCGCCCACGCCGCCGACAAGGCCGTTGCGGTCATAGAGGCTGCTGCCAATCGGCGGCGGCGACTGAAACGCAGGACTCCCCTTAAGATCGAGCCACCACAGCTCGCTCACCTTGTCCATGTCCTCGCTGAGGCCGCCAAACACCCACACACGGTCGCCCCAGACATACGCCGAATGGTCGAAGCGGCTCACAAACCGCCACGACCGCGACCAGCAAAACGTCTTAAGATCCAGGTAGCAGATGTCGTCCAGCACATAGTTGTCGTGACCCGTGATGCCACCAATGATAAAGAGCTTGTCCTCGTGCAGCACCGCGGCGTGGCGCGCCCGGCCCTTGGGGATCGGCCCCGTCACGGCCGGCTGCGTCCAGTGCGCCGTCTTGAGATCAAACACAATCAGGTCCGACAGGTACGTGCGGTGCTCGTTCTCGCCGCCAAACACAAGCAGCTTGTCGCCCTGGTACAGCGTCGCCGTGTGGCCCATGCGCACACCGGGGATGTCGCCGTAGTTGTCCACGAGGCTCCACTGCTGCGAGACAAGGTCCAGGCGCAGCACATGGTTGTAGACCTCGTCCGTATACTGATCAAAGCCGCCAAATGCGTAGATCTGGTTGTTTCCGCAGTACGTCACCGAGGCATTGACTAGACACGCCGGCCGCTGGCCCAGTGTGCGCGTGACCTTGGGCCGGTAGCCGTCGGCGCCCGATCGGTTCTTCATCGGCGAGTTGGGCATGATGTAGGTCTTGTTGGAAGACGAGGCAGCGGAGGCAGCCGCCGTCGGTGTCACAGAACCAGACGAGTGAGCAGCCAGGCTGCCGTTGGACGCAGAGAGATTCTGGGGAGCCGCGCTCAATGTAGTCGAGACCGATGTAGGAGGGGCGGTAGTAGCGGCCGCGAAAAGGTTGGCAGGAGGATGGGCACCGCCAAAGATGGAGCTCAGTGCAGAGGGAGCGGATGCGGCGTTGTTGTTGTTGTTGTTGTTGTTGTTGTTGGATGTAGAGGAGGAAGCCGGGTTGGTGTGGTGGGATCCCGATGTCGAGGACTCGGCCATGTCGTAAGCCTCTCTCTCGCGAGAGAACTATCTCCGCATGATTTATCGGCAGCGGCACGAGATCGAGACAACAAAAAGACTGCGAAAGGGTAGTTTGGAGATGCGGGCAGTGCCTAGGTACGCCTCGAGACAAAAGTACGGTCAAGACTCAAAAAGTGAGGCCGTTGAAAAGCGGCGAAAACGAGGCTGAGGTGAGATGGTGGTGATGCAGGTAGCCGCGGGCGTCGAGGGGTTGTATGGGCTGGTTTTTGTTAACTTTAGCGTAAGCCAAGATTGGTTTCGAAATGGTTCAGACGGGAGTTTTCGTGTTCAAGCCCGGCTGAGATGATGCTCTGTGCTCGTTCGTTTGGATGGACAGATGCTCGCAATGCAGTTGGTGATGGCCAGACTATCAGTGGGGAAGCGCCCCGGTGGGTCCCGTTCTGCATCCGGCAGTCAGCCTGTGATTGGCTCGTCGAGTTGCATATTGCATGCATAGCCTGCACGTGTATAGTCACGTGTCTATGACGAACATGATCCTGTCTCTGGTTGACGATGCCGGATAACCTTGACGCCTCTTCGTGGTACCTGGCACGTTACTCAGTAATTTAATTACGCGATACGGCTGGAGAACGTAATGGCGTTATTTCCTACGTGTATGGAGTAAATAGAAAGCGACATTATTGTAGACTGGGGGTTGCCGTTGATACACCACAGCTCACTTCCACAGAGAAGTCAAGAGTCTGCCTTGTCGTGTTGATGATTATTGAATACCGCTGGTTGCTAGTGAAACGTTACTCTTTATATTCACCACGATTGATATACGTTATTGTCGTCACACGTCATACGCCGTACAAATATATCGACAGAGTACAAGCCATCGTCAGACTTTATTATTCTCTTCCAGAAAAGACTCAAAATACCTATGGAGTACGAGTACGAGTACTCCAAAGTGCAAGAGGCGGGGCAGCAAGTGGAAGGAGCGAATGAGGAACAGGCAGGCGTCTGTTGTGGTGGATCATATGGGGAGAAGTGGATAAAGGAAGGGAGAAATGGGACAACAGAACAAACTGATTCTCTCGAGACACAATCGACACCACAGGAAGGAAAAAACAGACTGCCGTACTGGCCGCGAAAACACTGGGAAAAATGGTTTTTGATTCTTGAAAACTATCTCGCAGATCGAAAAGCAGAAAACTTTTGTGTTACCCCCTCCTCCCAACATTTTGGACTCCACCGAACTTCCATAGTCTTCCACCCCTCCTCCGCTCCTGCCCTTTTTGGTTCTTTTTTCAGCATACTCTTTTTCAGTCGTGCCTTCCGTGCGAAAGCGTACTTGTGTTTCCTTTCTTTATCTACTTCCTTCGCCTATTCTTCTACTTTTCTTCTTACCCCGGACATCTCGTTTACATTTCCATTGCCATCTGTCTCTACCCCGGTTCCTTTCTTTTTCTCTCCAGATCGTGTTTTCTTTCCCCAAGTCATTAGGCGTCTCAGTATTCCGAAGCATCATCACAGCTTCTCGTTTTGACTATCTCCTTCTTCTCAGCCTCACGTTTCAGGCCCATCTCACGCATCACATCAGCGACCAACATATCCTGCATTCTACAACCTTGAGAAAATGGCTTCTTCATCAGTGTAGCAGCTTATGGAACGATATGAAGCTGTGTTGGCAGCCCCGTTGAACCTTCGGAGATGACTTCTGACGTGCCAGTGCCGTTCGCGGTGTCAACAGCTCCTACAAGCGTCTACGCTCCTGAAGATGATGAACTACCGCAGTCGGATCTCCAATTCACGACCGTACCGGCTCTCATCACCCACCTAGACAACATCAGTGATGACACAGACGCAGTGACAGTGGCGGGCATCACGCCGGCAGCGTTCGATGGCATTGACCGGGCGCTGGAGAAGCGTGGCCGGAAATCGCGGCTCCACTACTTCAAGGAGCACAATCTGCTTGTCATCACACTACCCAACAGACCTCATGAGCACCTTCACCTCGCGCTGAACTCCGAAGTTGAGGCGGCTGTTCGATCAATGGGTCTTAGACATGCCTGGTTTTCCACGGGCGCTTCACGGTTCCCCGGGAGCGATATGTCCCAGCCCCATACAAGTTCATCACAGGGCGAGGGCGACTCTGGCGGCACACCTTTATCTGGCGACGATGCTCAAGAGTCCTGGCCGACGATTGTTTTCGAAGCTGGTTACGCACAGTCTTTGGAGTCCCTGCGCGCCAAAATGAGGTTCTGGTTTTCGCAGTCGGCCCATCGGGTCAAGATTGTTGTGTTGGCAAAGGCGTTCCCCCGGGACCGCACAAAACGAATCCTGCTCGAGCAATGGCAGGAGCGCGTCACGCCCGATCGACCTGGTCCCACGACACGTCACATGGCTCGAGAGACTCACCAACCAACATGTATTCAAACGATCAATATTGCGTGGGCGGTGCCCCGAGTCCCCTACGAGGAGGCAAGCCGGGCTCTGCGGCGTGAGCCACAGTCTTTCAAAGTGGTTAGAGGCCCGTTGTGTCTGGAATTTGCGCGTCTTTTTCTACGACAGCCCGCTGCTCCGACCGAGCACGACATTGTGCTATCCGACGATTTCCTCCGGCTATATGCCACCATGGTCTGGAGGTTCAGCTGAACTATGACGACGTCTTTGAAGTTTACAGCAAAAATTAATAGCTATCAAAGTCGACTCAGCTGTCGCAAAAGGCCAGCACCTACAAGGATGTGCGTAGAGGATCAGTGCTTTGGCAGTTGCGACGGAATTTTTCATGCATATTTTAGGGGCGAGTTTCTACCAATGTTAGGCGTAGTTTTTTAATTCAACACTGAAGGCATCATCGCCCTTTTGTGAAACAGATACTCGTATATCGCTATAATCAAAAGTCATCACTTTTTTTTTTCATTTCATTTCATACACCCCACACCCCCTCTAGTAGGTCGCAGTCAGGCGCTGCACCAGGTACTTGCCGCTGTTGATACCGGCGTACTTGCGGTCCACCTCGTCGGCGTAGGTGCCGGGGATGGCCTCGATGTGGCTGGTGAAGTTGGGGTTGCAAAAGTAGGCAATGCTGTAGCGGGCCGGGTAGACGTCGCCGACGGGCTCGACGGGGGGCTGGATGACGCGGTGGATGGTGCTCTTGATGGTGTCGTTGCTCCAGCGGGCCAGCAGGTCGCCGGCATTGATGACAATGGTGTCGTCGATGGGCGTGGCGTTGACAAAGTTGCCGTTGGGGCTCTTGACCTGCAGGCCGCCGACCGAGTCCTGGAAGAGCAGCGTGATGGAGCCGTAGTCGGAGTGCTCGCCCGTGCGCACCTGGTTGGGGTTGGCCTCGAACACGGACCGCTCGACCTCGGGGTAGTGCAGCAGCCGCAGCGTGTTGTCGCCAATGTCGACAAAGCTGTCAAAGTAGTGGGCGTCGAGGTCCATGCCGACGGCAATGGCGCGCATCACCTCGACGTGCACGGCCTTGCACTGCGCGAAGAAGTCGTTCATGGTCGCCTTGAAGCCGGCCAGGTTGGCGGCCTTGGCGCTGTCGCTGGTCTCGCTGGGCCACCGGTTGGGGTGCCCCTCCTCGTCCTCGCGGCCAATCTCCATGCTCTCCTTGATGTCGGGCACCGAGGCCTTGAGCTTGGCCACGGCGGCGGGGTCCATGAGCTGCGTGGTCTTCTCGCGGCCCGGCTCGGAGTAGCCGCGGTTGGCCTCGGGCGTGGTCCAGCCGACGGCCATCTTCTCCTCGGGCGACAGCTTGAAGAAGCGCGCCGACATGTCAAAGACATGCTTGCGGTTCTCGGGGTCGATCGGCGTGTTCTTGAGGTAGATGAAGCCGGCCGTCTGGAAGCCGTGCAGGATGGCCTTGGCCGTGTCGCGGCGCTGGGCCTCGCTGCCGTTGAGGAACTTGGACAGGTCGATGAGCTGGCGGGAAGTGGGAAGTTAGCTACGTAGTTGGAAGAAGACGATAACAGAGCTAGGACATACCGGGATCATCAGACCATCGTCGGACACGGCAGCCTTCTCCATTGTGTATGTGTGGGTGTATTTGAATAAAAATAAATAAAACAAAGTGAAGATGAGGTGAAGAAGATTATGTGAAGATGTGAAGCAACTACAAAGTCCAAAGTCGATGGTGTACGAGAAGAGGATACAGGCTGCGAATCATGAATAATAACAAGAAAAGAACGGAGAATGAAAAGGTGGGTGAGGCACAGATTAAAAATAATGGAAATGGCACGGATCAGCGCTCGCGCGCGGGAGGAGGGACAGCAAGTGTCGGGCCATTTGTCGGCCAGCTCCGATATACAGTGGCTCTAGCCCGTCGCAAAGCTCAATGCCAAGCTCGATGTGACAGCACCTGCAACGATATGGCAGCGGCCCCTCCTACAAGCTCGACCGCGCGCAGTCTCTGCTGACTGATGTCGAGCATACTCGTAAAAGCCAGCCGAGGTAACGTCACCGGCTGTCTCCGCCGGGGAGCGGAAATAAAAATTGTAAAAAACTGTAGAAAGTGAAAAAGAAAAAAATTCTACTTTTTTAGGCTCCTTCCCCAAGTCAATAGGATGTGCAGCAATGGCCTGATATGCAAACTGAAGAGAAAAAAATGCGTCTTATCAGAAGGGTGGGCGAGGCGAAACGTGCAGAGGTGAGGTCGAAGATAGAGGGTCTTGACGCATGCACTTGTCCTGATTAGGCCATGCTAAGACCCGGGACCCATCTGAGATAAGAGGCGGGGTTGTGCGAACAGCGCGCACGGGTGGGCGACATATGGCCGGTGACCCACTATTCGCATGCTGTACGTCTGTAGGGCATCGGGATGCGCGCCAAATGCCCGGCTGCCGTCGGCGGATAAGAGAACAGGCTGTGTGATCGAGATGCTGTCAACCGGAGGGAAGGAACTATGAAGAGGGCATGCCAAAAGTATGCGATAGGCAGACGCGCGAGGCGGACGCGCGAGGCGGACGACGCTTGGGCGGGCAGGCGCGACCCCGTCCGGATGACAGACTGAGCGGAAGGAGCAAGGCAGCTGAGCCGAGCTGGAGGAAGGTGCGGCCAGGGCACTTTATACATATAGACGGCTTGACGGCATGCGGTCTTGCTCCGTACGTAACATGGATACGTAATATGTACTTGTAGAAGAAAGAGCCGCCGACCTCAACTAGTTCAGCTAAACAGCAAGTCCAACTGTCTTCTCTTTCCCGTTGTGCATCGAACCTGTCAGGATCACCACCTCACCCAACCAGGGCGAGCGCGCCAAGCTGCTGGTGTTTGGCAACGACTACGCGTCGCGCGACGGCACGGCCATCCGCGAC
>JADHKN010000055.1:151549-171421 GCA_019925475.1 Ophiostoma ips | reverse complement strand
GCGCCCAAACACACTCCTTGCCCAAACGCGAACAACGAGAACAAGGCATAGCGACAAAACCCACGGACTCAAAGACAGCAAGAATGCTGCTGCGACGAATGGAACTCTTAGTAACGCGTTTCTCGACACGACCGGACATCGTGAAAAGAGTAAGTAGTAGACTTACGAAGGAAAGAAGGAAGGCAAGTGGAAAAACGGCCACCGATGGTTTTCGAGACGACAAACCTCAGAGGAGGGGGATTATGTTACGATTCGGCCCCGCGGCTAAACCAAAACCAGGAGGAAGACAAATAGGAAGGCGGTCAGAAACGGTAATACAATATTGCCAGCGCAACACACACGAAGAGTACATTTAACATATACAGCCGAAGAGAGAAAGTTTATACGGAATGGACTTTGGCCGTATGAACTTTGGAGAAAGTTTATACGGAAGGATCGAGGGACGTATGAACTTTGGAGAAAGTTTATACGGAAGGATTAAGGGACGTATGAACTTTAGAGAAAGTTTATACGGAAGGATCAAGGGACGTATAAACTTTGGAGAAAGTTTATACGGAAGGATCGAGGGACGTATGAACTTTGGAGAAAGTTCATACGGAAGGATCGAGGGACGTATAAACTTTAGAGAAAGTTCATACGGAAGGATCGAGGGAGATATGAACTTTACTGTATATAAGACTGAGGCTTCCTCCCAGACATTAGATAGAAGACTCAGTCGTTACCGCTTGTCTGAAATACAAACCTATATGAACTTGTATTCCTGTGGCCCTCATTGCCTACAAAGCACAAGCAACCCTTATCACTTACACCGCAGTGCTGATATTGTTTGTCCTGCACTTGCTCGAGCCTTATTTCAAGAACATAAACCTCCCCAGCCTGATCAACTGGCAGAGGCACCTTCCGAGAAGTGCCTTTGTAACACAGCCGCCCTAACATCTTTAAAGTTCCTATAACAAGTAGTTGTTTAGCGTCGGTGGTTTAATTTATATCTCCTTAACTATCCGAGGGATTTTATAGGCCTATCGGGACGGCCCCTTAGTCGTAATTCCGCTAATATAAATACGTATACTTATCTTAAGCGTGCGTAACTAAGTAAATAAGCCGTTATTTTACTAACTTATTATAGATTTTTACAGATTCCGCTAATAATAGTGTATATACTTATCTTAAGCGGGCGTAACTAGGTAGACTATAATTAACAGGCCGTCACGAGGTACTTGGTACTTTGGGTGCTAAGGAGGCCGAAATCGGTACCCACAAACTACTGAAAACGGCCTCCTTACCACCCTGGCATAAGAATTATACCACTAAACCACCGACGCGGCTGTTTCACGTGATATGAGATGCTCGGTATCTGGCTCATCACCAACAGATCCGGCATGGGTTCTAGTGAAAAAAAATATATAAAATACTGTGAGACCACTGATACAGCAAAAATGCGTCGGCCGGGAATCGAACCCGGGGCCTGTCGATGGCAACGACAGATTTTACCACTAAACCACCGACGCGATTGTCTCTCATGAAAAATATCCTCGGTCCCTAGTCTACTCGTACACGTCCTCCCGTATTACTAACGGATTTAGGGTGATTTCTAGTGGGAAAAAAGAAGCCGTTGTGGCTCCTGGCCCGGCAAAGAAATATACGTCCGCTGTCGATGGCAAAGGGGGAAAATGCCATTACACTTATCTGGAGTTGCTGTCAAATGATCGCAGATCTTCATGCGATAAAAACGCTGTCGGCCTGGCCGCTATCGGCGCGTTTACACGGCCCTGTGACCCGGCCCTATCTCGCCGTCTACGAGTACTCGTACGGGGCTAGCGGCGGAAGTAGCGGCGGAAGTAGCGACACTACGGGAGTCGTACAGCGTGCTTGTTATCAGCGCTAGCCCCATTGGCCCATGATGCCGCCCCCCCTCAATCGATACCTACTCCGTATTACGAGGACGAGCAGAACCCCTCTCTCCGAGATTCACCGACCTGCCACCTGCCACCCGCCTGCCCCGCTGTATTTCGCTGTCATTGTCCCCGTCTTTCACGGAGAAGTGCAGCAGCACATGTTTCCAATCGGCAGTCTCGCCCCTAACTTTGCTCTTTCCGTTCCACACTGGTCAATCGACCCCTGCGATATACCGCTTACGGAGTACGTCTTTTGCCACCCCCATTTTTTTTCCTTCCTCCGTTCCATGCGACACATACGAGTACGACACATACGATACGCTCTTCTGACTCCTTCCCTGCGGTCGGTCCCCTTCCTGTGCCAATCCGTCTCTTACATAACGGCGCCTCGGCCTCGTCCCACCGCATCGTGGCTTTTCTCCATTTTGTTTCCCTCTTCTCGTTTCTCGTTTCTCGTTTCTCGTTTCTCGTTTCGATTCTCCCCTCATTGTATCGACTCATCCTTTCTCGTCTCGTCCTTATCCTCTTACCCGTTGCCTCGCTTCTCGGAATAGTGCCTGTTGTCTCTTTGTCATCGCTGCTAGTTGCTTTGACTTTTTTCTCGCCCTTTTTTTATGCCATTTTTTCTCGCCACAAATTTCCTCAAGTAAAAAAAAAAAAAAGAATGTCTTTCTCAAGCCTCGTCCAGGATCTCTCGCTGCGCGACGCCAACGGTCGTCCACGCCGTGCCCAGCCCGCTGCCTCCGCCATCGACGACACCGCTTCCCGCACGTCGCACGTCTCGCGCGCCATGTCGTACACCAGCACCGCCGCCACCAGCGTCAGCATCGCTGGCGAGATCTCCAGCCAGCTGCACGGCGGCTACAGCCATCCTCTTGCCCGTTCATGGCAGGCCGAGCGTCAGTTGACCAAGGTAGGCCCTTTTCTCTCCGCTGTCCCATTTGCCTACCGTTCTCTCCTCTAATATACCTTAGTCCATGCTTATATACCCTCTCTTCATCTCCGACGTGGATGACGAGGAGACGCTCATCCCGTCTCTGCCCAACCAGTACCGCCGCGGCATCAACCGTCTCGTCGCCTTCCTCGAGCCCCTCGTCCACAAGGGCCTGCGCTCCGTCATCCTCTTTGGCGTGCCGCTGACCCCCGGCACCAAGGACCAGCTGGGCACCGCCGCCGACGACCCCAATGGCCCCGTGATCCGCAGCATCCGCCTGATCCGCCAGCGCTTCCCGCAGCTGTACGTCGTCGTCGATGTCTGCCTCTGCGAGTACACGTCGCACGGCCACTGCGGCATCCTGCGCGACGACGGCAGCCTCAACAACGCCATGTCGGTCGAGCGCATCTCGGACGTGGCCCTTGCCTACGCGCACGCCGGCGCGCACTGCGTCGCGCCCTCGGACATGAACGACGGCCGCATCCGCGCCATCAAGCTCAAGCTGATCGAGGAGGGCATTGCCCACCGCGTCATGCTCATGTCGTACGCCGCCAAGTTCTCGGGCTGCCTGTACGGCCCCTTCCGCGACGCCGCCGGCTCGTCGCCGTCCTTTGGCGACCGCAAGTGCTACCAGCTGCCCCACGGCGGCCGTGGCCTGGCCCGCCGCGCCATTGTGCGCGACATCAACGAGGGCGCCGACGTCATCATGGTCAAGCCTGCCGGCCAGTACCTGGACATTGTCAGCGACGCCAAGGAGCTGGGCAAGGACCTGCCGGTGGCGGCGTACCAGGTCAGCGGCGAGTACGCGATGCTGCACGCGGCCGCCAAGGCCGGCGTCTTTGACCTCAAGAGCGCTGTTTTTGAGTCGCACGAGAGCATCCTGCGTGCGGGCGCCACCATTGTGGTGACGTACTTTGCGCCGGAGCTGCTGGACTGGCTGGATAACTGAGGGTTTTGCAAAAATGGCGTTGGAGGGTCTTTTTATGTATTTTTTATGTTTTTCTTTCTTTTCTGTTTTTTTTTTTTTTCTATCCGTTATGTTTAGACGTATTTGGGTTCTGCGGGTTTGGCGAGCGTATTGGCTGGTTTAATATTATGACTATTCGGGACATAGATTTGACATACAAATATCTACGAATAAGTGCATCACATGTCTTGAGGTTAGACCAAAAAGATGTAATAAATTCCCTGTATGCAAGTATGACAACGAAAGAAATAGAAAGCCCTGAAACGATACAAAAACAAGAAAAACAAGAAAAAACAAGAAAAACAAAAACCTCACAGCTTGAAGTAGTTGCTGGACACCGTCTGTGCTGCGCGCGGCTTGTTGCCCTCCAAATCGTGTAGCTCGCCCTTTTTGCCAATCACCTTGACGCCCGCCTTCTTCAGCGTCGCCATTGTGTCCTTTTGCGACACGCTGGTCTTGCCGCTGGTCTTGCCGCTGCCGGCACCCGCTGCCGCTCCGCCGCCGCCCTGCATACCGCTCCCGCTCTTCCGGATCCGCTCCTTGTTGCGCCGGCGCCGGCGCTGCTTCTCCTCGCGCGTCATCTCGTCACGTGCCACCGGCAGCCCGCTCTTGGCCACGACGATGATGTTCTTGTCCTTGTTCTTGCCGGCCTCCTTGTCGTCCGCGCCCGGCTTGTACACCTCCTGCGGCGCCAGCAGGCTCGCGCCGCCGCTGACGCCCTGCGCCGTCGACGGCTGCGCGTCCTCCATCGTCACCGCCGCCACGTCCGCCACCACCGACATCTGCGGCGCCGCCGGCCGCGGCTTGTACTGCCAGTTGCTCAGCGCGTCCAGCTTGGCGCTAATGTCCAGCCACAACCGCTCCACCTCGCGCTCGTCGCTCTGCTGCCGCTCGTCCGCCTGGCTCATGTGCGTGTCCGCGTGCGCCGCCGCCTGGTACGTCTCCTCGTACACGTCCGCCAGGCCCTTCTTGGACTGCTGATCGTCCAGCTCCACCAGCCCGCGCCGCGTTCTTCCGTCTTCATCCTCACCAAAGCCCGTGCCGTACCGCCGCCGCACCTCGTCAAACGACTGCTCCAGGATGCGCCGTTTCACGAGCGCCTCAATGTCCTCCGTGACCTCCTGCGTGATCACGGGAACCGGCTTGCCCGTGTGCTCAAAGTCCAGGTCCTCCTCCAGCAGCGAGTTGACCGGCCGCGCGCCCGCCGACGCCTCGCCCGCCAGCGCCCACTTCTTCTCCTTGATCGCCTCCGCCTCCAGCCGCCGGATCTCCGCCAAAATCTTGGCCTGCCGCCGCTCGTGCGCCGACCGCCGGCCGCGCACATCGCCCGCCGACACGTCCGACAGCGCGTCGATGCCGTCCTCGTCGTCGTCGTCATTGTTGTCGTCGTCGTCCGACAGCTGCTCAAACAGGTCGCGGCGCACGTCGTTCATGGCGCGCTGCACGTCCTCCTCGTCCGGCTGGAACGGCTTCTTGTTCTTGTCTTCATTGTTGTTGTCACGCGCAGCCTGGCTGCGCCGGCCGGGCCGGTCGCGCTCGCCGCGCTTCTGTGCCGGTGGTGCGAAAAAGTCATTGTAAAAGATGTCGTCGGCGCCCATGTCCATGTCCATGCCGCTGGCAAGACCGCCGTCGCCGGCGACCTCATCCTCCATGTCGCTCTCGCCCGATGGCGCGTCGAGGTCCATGTCGCTAAAGATGGGCGGGCCGTCGTCGTCCTCCTCCTCGTCGTCCTCGTCCGCATCACCGCCGCCCAAGAGGCTGACGTCGTCTTCGTCATCCGAGTCAGACTGGCCGCGACCCTTATTCTTCTTGCCGGCCTTGCCCTTGCCGGCCTTGCCATTCTTCTTCTTCTTCTTCTCCTTGCCGTCCAGACCGGTGCCCGCGACCGAAAAGGGATCGGCGTGCCAGTCCAGCTCGCCGTCGTCGCTGGCAGCGTCCGTGTTGGGGTCGGCGCGCGCATCTTGCGCCTCGAACCACTGCGACTGCTTGTTGAACTCGTCAATGTCAAAGAAGCCGTCGTTCAGGCCGCTAGGGTCGGCGACAAACTCTTTGGTCGGGCCGTTCTCGAGCTCCTCGTCTTCGTCGTCCTCCTCTTCTTCGTCGTCCTCGTCCTCGTCCTCATCCTCGTCCTCCATGTCGAAATCGTCTTCGCCATCCTCGCCCATACTGAGCTCCTCATCATCTTCTTCCTCCTCCTCCTCTTCACTCTCCTCCTCCTCGTCACCGCTCAGTTCGTCATCGACGTCCTCGTCAGAATCAACGCCATTGGCCGCCGCCTCGGCCGCGGCCTCCTCTTCCTGGTCCTCCTCGTCCAGCCGCTCCAGAGCATACTTGGTCTGCTGCACGCTCGTGTCCAGGATGCGGTTGGCCTGCTGCCAGATCTGCGGGATCTCGAAGCCGTCCACGTGCACGCGGCGGATCTTGAGAATGGGACCAATGGGGCCAATGGCTGCCTTGGATATTTCATTGTCATTGTCATTGCCGCCATTGACCAGCTTGCTGTTGTTCCGCTTCCGCTTCTTCCGCGCAGCCGTGGCCGCGTGCATCTGACGCAGCCGCTCCTGCTGCTCGTCGACAATCTGCCCGGCAAACGTGCCCAGCGCCACTTGCGAGATCTGCGCCGACGCCACCGACAGCGCGCGCGGCGGCTTGAGCAGCGACTCGCGGCGCGCCTGCTGGCGGATGGTCTCGCGGAACGCGAGGGCGGAGGCGATGTCGCCGAGCGACGGCAGCGTGGACCCGGTCGCCATGCTGCCACTGTAGGCGGGGACGGCAGAGAGGGTGTGCGAGGTGGACGTGAGCGACGATGTGCTCGAGTCGGCCATGGTATGTGTTGGGATGTGAGCTGGATGGAGGTGGTGTATGTCGATGATACAGAGAGGAGCAAAATCGAAAACAATCCTGCTTCACAGTATGGGCCAATTGAAGACTGGCAATGGGAAACTAGACACGCTGTTGTTGCTGCATTGTTGCATGTGCCATGCCCGTTGATACCAGAAAAGCCCAAGATCGCAGCAAGCCCGGTTCATCAAAGGCTGCGTCGAAACTTTTTTTTTCGAAGGGACCCACCAAACCAGATTTCCCGATAACAGATAAGATTTGTGGGGATGTTACCAATGCACGTGGGATATCATGTGATGATGAATGTCCTCCCTCCACGAGTGTTGACATTTGCCATGTTCTTTTCCCGGAATTGCTAGAGAAAGCAAGGCTGTTGCACTGAAAAAGTAGAAAGTTAACACCTGACTCCTCTGGCATATGCACGTATAACATGAATAGAGTATTGCTGTGTCGCGACCAGTCATCCTGCGTAGACCTGTGCTTTACGAGTACAACATGTGGCATCGCACACTGCCGTCTACTCCCTGGGTGTCTCGGGATTGTACGAATAAGTAATTTTTATTCGTAGTCTTGAACACACGTAACCACGACATAATCGTAGTCGTACGCCGTGATGTTGAAAGTGAAGTGAAATATGAGTCACGTGATAATATATCCGTTGCTATTCCCATATCATCCGGCTAAGACAGATCAGGTAATTCTCGCTGTTACTTTTTTCTTTACAGAATTTTATGAGAATCCTGCCATCGATCATCGATTGTACTTGCAGACATCAGGGTGTGCCATTGCTACCCCGTAGTTTGTGCCTCGACGGAGTACTCGTACGAGTATCTTATTCATAGCCGTTGGACCGTTGCATGCGAGCCGTGTCAGTCATACTTGTATTTTTACTCCATCGAGGACTATTTTTGTAGAACCGCCAGTACCCGAGGTTCTAGGTGCAAGTAAGTACGGCCAAGATCATCGATACGAGAAGCCATTGTCGCATGCAGTCGGAAATTTCTGATTGTCTACGAGTAATATTCCACAGCTCTACTCCATAGTTTCGAACACACTCCAGACTCTTCGGCAGGCCGTCGAGATGCTTCTCCTGCATGAGACGGCGGAACTGCATGTCCTTCTTGGTTAGGTTGTACTCCTTGCCGCGTCTACACGTGGGCCAGTTTTGAAAAACCATTCGCAACATGCATGGCTGCTGGAGCCCGCACATGGATGTCAACAGAAGGAATCCTGTCATGTGGACAAGATGTCAACGAGTACTCGTACGTCGTACTCCGTACTCGTACATTGTGAATTCAATAATCCACCAAGTGGAACGTAGGATGAATTTTATTACCAAATGCTTGTCGTGGGGGGGATGCCTTTTTGCATGAGGCATACTCCGTACGCAAAGCTTGTGTGTTTGCACCCGTTGAAAAATTCTTGCTTTTACTGAAGGATTGTTGCATGCATGTCTGTCTGTCTGCATACGACACACATGGAGTAGTTGGTGGTTCTGATTTGGTAATAGAGAAACAGCAATCATGGGGTAGAGATGTTTTACAACTTCAAGGTTTTCCTTTGATGCATATACGAGCGAAGAAGAAAAGAAAAAAGCAAAGAGAACCTGCATAACCTTGAAAACAACGCACTCGTAGGAACCGAGTCAATACCACCTACCAGGGGCAACAAAGAAGTGGCAAGGAAAGAAAAGTTTGTCCCTGCAGGTCGAGTAAGCAGCAATGAGGGGCAGAGTGAAAACACTTTATTTTTTCTTCTTCTTTTCCTTATTGCAGTATGATGGTGGATGGATCTGCGGATGTATTTCAGTTTTGATTTTCATCTGAATTCAGCTGGCGGCCGTGTGCAATACTGTGTCCGCGCTGTGTGGGCCTTCTGCACTAATGGCAGCATCTTCTCGACAGCGGGATCTGTACTCCGTACTCCGTACTCCGTACACTGGCCACGAACGTATCGAATTTCACGTGTGCTCGTCGCTCGTTCTTTCCTCATTTGCCTGATTTGTTTATTTGGCCACTTGTCATTCCGATTCCCTGCTTCTTTCGTTTCCCCCATCAGTTCAAAAACCCCTCCATCACCATCATCACCATCATCATCAGCACCGCCAAATTACACCCACTTTCCATCACTAGTAGCACACGCATGCGGACCAGATCGTCGGTTGCACATGGTCATGGTGTAAGAGACTTTCCACGGCGTGTCGCTCCGCCTCTGGTGGCATGCGTCGAAACGCCTTTTTCCACTCTTCGGACGGCGCGCCACAAGGCCAGTCCAATTGCCTCAGGGCCACGACTGGCCCGGATCCGTTTCTTGGGCCTCGTCTATCCCCATTCCCTCAATTTAGCCCGTTCCCGAAGCCCATGATGGGTCCAGTCTAGTTTCTAGTCTCAGTTCCATTCGTCTTTCTCTCGTCGCTCTTCCTTCTTTGTCCTGCCTTTTTACGAGTATTTGGGCTCCTCGATCTCACATCTTCCTCTCGTCCTCTCGAATCTGCTGCTGCATCGCGTCCTACCGTGGATTTTACGGAATACAAGTTATTTGTGCGAGTACTTGTACGAGTCCTCAACGCGCCTCATTTGCTTCCCCCCAGCCCGGTGGCTGCGTTCAGCTGCAATACTCGTACCCTGGCAAGCTGCCTCCCAAGTACAAGTACCCCGAGCTGCCTCCCAACCGTGCGCCTGTCTTATCTCTTTGCTTTTTCATCTGGGCAATATCCCGCCAAGGCCTTATCTCCCACGTCATACTCATACGTCGATACGATTTATGACAGACAGCCAATCCGCTCGCAGTCTTTGCCCTCTATGATGCCTTTTGTCTCGCATCACTTTCAGCATCTCGATTGCACCGTTATCGACCACAACTGAACGGATCCGTCAGTCCACTCCACTGCTCTTCTTCTTTTTCTTTTTCCTTTTCGTTTTTCCTTTTCCTCTTCCACTGCCGAATTGGACCTGCAGAGCGCATCATCTCTCGCTCTTTGTTTCGCTTTGCCCCCACCCGTATATATACGGTCGTACTGCGCCAACGCCAACGCCAGCGCCAGTGCCAGTGCCAACCTCGGCGTCCCTTGTTGGCTAGACTCCGTATCTGGCGCTCGAGCACACGATCATCTCGCTTTATTTAGTCTGGTACACCCCACGGACGCGACGGTACTACGAATGAATCTGTCTTTGCGCATCTATCGTCACTCTCACTCTTTTTGGGTTTCTCCATCCCCATCTCGAAATCGCACCCAACATTCAGCGCGCGCACCACGTCTCAACAAGCTAGACTGATCTGATCTCCGACTCGGTCCTCCTCCAAATCCGATTCATTGTTAATCGTCCAGCTGTCCAATTCTCCGAGTGCCATCCCTGTGCCATCCCTCCAAAGTCAACGTTGTCTCTCTCCTTTCGCCATCCATTCCAGCCACTCCGTCGGCCATCGCCTCTCCAGACGCCATTGACGCTCACGCAACGCCGCTCTGCCGAAAATGAAATTCGGGCAGCTGCTCGAATCCGAGTCCGTCCCGGAATGGAGCCTCCATAACATCGACTACAACACGCTCAAAGAGTTTATCAAGGTCAACACCACACGGGACCAGGCCTCGGCCATCACCATCCCCGGCCAGGCAGACACATCCCTCAGCCGGTTCGAAAACGACTTTTACGATGAGCTCTGCCGACAGCACAACCGCGTCGGCCTCTTTGTGTCGACCAAGGCCGACGAAATCAATCTGCGACTACGTATGTCTTACCCGACTCTGCCCTTGCCCTTGCCCTTGTGTCGCCGCCATCAACCATGCTAACAGCCGCAGAACATCTATCTGACCAAATACACCGCCTTCTACTACGCAACACGGCGTCAATACGCGGTTCCTCGGCATTGAAGCGGCAGCGGCGGTATGCCAAGTACGAGCGCGCGACGCTTCAGCTCCAAGACGAGATCCGCGATCTGTCGCGGTTCGTCAATGCACAGGTGGTGGCTTTCCGGAAGATTCTCAAGAAGTACAAGGTAGGCCAGATACACCTATTCATGTCAAATCTTCATGTTGGGCACAGGACACAAACTAACACGACCAGAAATGGACGGGCTCGGCTTCTCTCACACTGCGCTTCCGGGACAATGTCTTGTCTGATCCCAAGAGTTTCACGCGCCGTGACTTTGCGTACCTGGAGAGCCATTGCGAGGAGCTTCTGAACACCCTTCGCGCCTGCACCCCCATCAGCAGCTTGCCACAAACACCCCGCGAGGAAGTGGCCAGCCTCGAATACCCCGACCTGCAACAAACGCGCCGGCCAAGTCAAGGAGGCCCCGGCTCGTCCTCGTCATCCACCATCCAAGCACTGTCATCCTCGGCTGGCTCGGCCCACCAGCCGCCACGGCAGCCCTCGGAAAGGCCAACCCGCCCCACACCTCTTGCGTCTGCACCAGCACCAGTACCAGCACAGACACACTACTGGAACGAGTACGATGACGGCAGCGAGGCCGGCGACAATAGCGGCGCGGGCGGTGGCTATGCCATCTACCTGCATCCGGACGACGAAGAAGACTTCCCGGGGATGGCCATGCTCGTGTCCTTCTTCACCATGCCCGTGAAAAAGGCCAAGAAATGGATCATCGCCCATCGTGGCGCAAACACACACGGCCCGTCTCTACTGTCACATGCAGATGGGTATGCGGGCTACGGCGCCACGAACGGCGCGGATGCCGGCGGCCTGTTCGACTCCGCGCCGCGCCAAGACCGTTCTCCCCGAGCCTACGTGTCTGTCGGCAACCCATTTTGCGGGCATGAGGACATCAACGACGGAGACCACGACAGCACGGAAGGCGACGAAGAGGCGTTTGCCAGCGACGGCGACTTCCCACAGGGCTACGTCCCACACTATGCAGCCTTGTCATCAGTCAACGACCAGCGCATGGCCCTGTTCCGGGATGCCATGCTGGTCCGTGGTACGATTGGCTGCTACTTGGCTTCCGTGGTCCTGTTGGGCGTGGCTGGTATCCTGATTTCCACCGGCAAGCACAAGCTGCGGGTCGAAGTCGACGCCGGCGTCATCATGGGCGTCATGTCGAGCCTGGGCTTTGCCTGTGCTGCCCTGGGCATGTCCATGGCGCGCTACGAGAATGCACGTCTGCCCGCGCAGATTGCCGTGTGGGTGACGTTTGCAGCCATCTGCACCCTCAACGGGGCAGTCCTGGTGATGGTCGTCGGCAACACTGCTGTGGGGAAGCCCGCTCCGTGAGCCCGGCCATTGAGTGCCGGCTCTTTCTTTTCATGTCTCTTTTTTATGTCTTGTCATATCCTGCATCACTGCAGCATTATGAAGCGTCGCCATGCTGTTCGCTCATCTGATTTTTCCTTGCTGTCTGGCTTTCTTTTTTGATAACCCCATGTCTCTTGCTGATGGTTTCTGGCGTTTGTACAATACCTCTATATATTTGTTTAGATTGTGTCACTGGATAGAACGGGACGACGTTGCCGTCATATATTTTCAATGATAAGCTTTGGTTGCCTATATCTGTGTGCTGCCCTTTTTCCCTGTCGTGATATTCTGAAAACTTAGCAGAGCCATGAAAAAGCAGAGAGGCATACTTTCCGGTGAGTGTATTCTTCTGCATTGATGGCATTTCCCGTAGACAGTCCCTTATCAAGCCGTTTAGGTCATTTTCGCCCAGAGAAGCTGTGAGGCTTCTTATCAACAAGTTGTTATCGGCACGCCTGGTCACCCACAATCCAGCTTTCGGCCCCCACCGAAGTGTACTTCAGCTGCATCTCATTCTTCCTGGCGAGGTGAGGCATGCTCTTTCCAGCGAGATCACCTTTCTCAGCGTGCTCTATCTAAGCATGGCCACATCAGAGGCTCGCCCCAGAGGCGCCCGCGACACATCGCCATGGCCGGTTGCAAGAGTGGCCAGCATAGCGGCAGCGGGTGCTATGGCCCTCGTCGCCATGTACCTTCGCGGCAGTGGCATATTTGCCATTACTGATGCACAGCAGCAGGCCAGCGCGGAGGAGACGTACTGCTACGAGAGCGTGACGACCCTGGCCGACGACGTGCTGGACCCGGCTCCGCGATGCTTCACGGTCAAAGAGGGCCGCATCACAGACGTCGTGCCCGCTGCCCCGACAGCATCCCTTCTCCCCGGCCACGCCATGCCCGGTCTGTGGGACGGCCACGGCCACCTGGTCATGTACGGCGAGTCCCTCGCGTCGGCCGACCTGGTCGGCGCGTCGAGCGCGGAGGACGTGCGCCGCCGCCTCCGCGCCTACCTCCAGACCTACCCGGACGCCGGCAGCAGTGCCGGGTCGTGGCTGCGCGGCTTTGGCTGGGACCAGATGACCATGGGCGGCGTGATGCCGTCGGCGCAGCTGTTTGCCGACGACCCGAGCCTGCGCCGCCGCTACATCATGCTCGACCGCGTCGATGCGCACTGCGTCTGGGTGTCGCAGGCCGTGCTGGACCTGCTGCCCGCGGAGCTGCTGGACCAGCCGGTGCCCGGCGGCGAGATCATCCGCGAACCGGGGCTCGGCGTGTTCTGCGACAACGCCATGGCCCTGGTGACCGACAAGTGGCCCAAGCCCAGCCGCGCGACCAAGACCGAGTACATCCGCCTGGCCATGCAGGAGATGCGCGCCATGGGGCTGGTGGGCATGCACGATGCGGGCGTCGTGCCCGAGGATCTGCAGCTGTACCGGGACCTCTCGGCGGCGGACGACTGGACGATGCGCGTCTATGCCATGGTCGAGTGCCCCGAGCGCAACACGTTCTGCCACGAGGACGTGGCGCTGCTGCGGCAGCAGACGGAGGAGGACGAGGACAGCAGCGATTTCCTGTCGATCCGCAGCGTCAAGCTGTTTGGCGACGGCGCGCTGGGCAGCTGGGGCAGCGCCATGATCGACCCGTACACGGACCGCCCGGACATGTCCGGGTCGCTGCTCGTGGACGCCGCGACACTCGCGCAGGTGACGCGCGACTGGGCGCACGCCGGGTTCCAGGTCAACATCCACGCCATCGGCGACCTGGCCAACCGCTACGCCGTCGACGCCTTTGAGGCCGCGCTCCTCGACCTGTGTGAGCCCGGTCGCCCGCCCGCCGAGTGCCAGCACGACCGCTTCCGCTTCCGCATCGAGCACGCCCAGATTGTGCACCCCCACGACCAGGCGCGCATCCACGCGCTCGGCATCGTCCCCTCGGTGCAGCCGACCCACGCGACGTCCGACATGGCGTACGCCGAGCGGCGCCTGGGCCCCGCGCGCACGCGCGACGAGGCGTACCGCATGCGGTCGTTTGTGCGCCGCCGCAGCCCCCATTTTCCCGCACCCGTCAGCATGCCCGTTCTCGGCAGCGACTTCCCCATCGAGCCGCCCGACCCGTTCCAGGGCATCTACGCGGCCGTCGCGCGGCGCAGCCCGCACACGGGCAAGGGCGCCGACGGCCGCACCGACGACGCGTGGTACCCGCAGGAGGCGCTGTCGCTGGACGACGCCGTCGTGGGCTTCACCAAGGGCCCGGCGTACGGGGCGTTCCTGGACGGCCGGGCGGGCGTGCTGCAGGCGGGTGCGTTTGCGGACTGGGTGGTGCTGGACCGGCCGCTGGGGGCGTACGAGCTGGACGAGCTGCGGCGCATGCGGGTGCGCGAGACATGGGTTGGGGGTCGGCGGGTGTATGCGCGGGAGGAATAGGCGTCCTGGTAGCATTGCAATGAATTAAAAAGAAAAAATATCAAATTCAAAATATATTAGAATTAATTAATATAAAGAAAGTAAATGCACATTACAAAAAACATGAAGAAAATATCATAAAAAGACCAATAACAGACATTACAAAAGTCATCAAGGAAATATCATAAAAAGACCAATAACAGCTCTATTATCACGTCAAGATCTCTCTGACAGATACAATTTCTCCGAATGTTTCTTCTTCTTTATTGCATCATTGTGTTACCTGCATAATAATTCTACGAGGACTTGGTGTAGATACAGATGTACTCGTAGATGCCAGTACCACTGCTCTTTCCTTGGCTGGAGACGTATTATCAGTACGAGTACAAGGGCGGGGAAACGGGGTTGCATGTACCAGTACCAGATGACCACTGGTGGTGGTAACTTCCTCCAATTGGACTTAGTATTCCGCACACCAAAGGAAAGAGCGACCTGGCGCCGTCATATGCTTTTTTTGCGGAAGCTCTTGCGTCGATGAATGATAATAATATTCCGTCCCAACACAACACGCAATCCTTGTAGAGGGTAGCTGCAGCAATAGGCCCACCCCCGGCGGAGTATTTTCTGGGGTTGACTTATCACTTTCTCCTACTCGTCAAACTCCCAATGCAGTCTGTCTCTCTTGACGGTATCATGATGGTTTTGCGCACCGACGCATGATATATATTGTACGGAGTACTCGGTACTCGTGGTACAAGGGTCGCACCTTCCAGCTTGTTTCCCACGCCACAGCGTCGTCTTTGAACCCGGGAAGGCACAGCCGGTGCTATTCTCGTTCGAGGGAAAGAGCGACCAGGCTGTCTAGCGGCTGACTGCCTACGCCTACATACCCCCCGTACGAGTACACCTCAACTGAGCCCTAATATCCTATTATCACGCATCCATCAAAGCAAACAACCCTTTGAATCCTTCACATCACGGCACCGTCTCAGACCCGGAACTCCGTTTCCCGGAACCCAGTCCTGCCCTGCCCCCCCCCCTCTTCTCCTCTCCCTCTCATGCCTTTTTGCACACCCAACAACCCCCACAGCCGCAACCAGCCTGCCCTCTCTACACGCGGCTTGCCAGCAGACGGCCACGACAGAACCACCACCACCACCACCACAACAACGACATCACCCCCCTCCGGGAAAATTCATGCCGTCCGTCGCAGGCTTCGTCTCCCGGATCTGCTCTTCGCGCGTGTCGCCCGGTTTGCTGACCCTTTGAGATATTATTTCCGGCCTGGTGCTGAGCCCTCCTCTCGCCTCCTACTACCCCCCCCCCCCCTTTCACCTGACCCTGGCGTGCCTCTTCGTACAACACGGCATTGCATCCACTCCCCCAAAATCCTGTGTGACCGTACTATCGCACCAATCGTGTTGCTTGAGCTTGCTCTGGCCCACGCTTCATTTTTCCTGTGTCTTGTTCCCTGGCTGTAGTTCAGGCTGGTCTTTTTTCTTTCATCTCATTACACACGTTTACCAAACTTTACAGCTTGCCCGGTGTCGACATCATTTTTTAATTTTATTTTAGATATCACAGCACCATCGCCATCCACCGCTGTCTGCTGCACTGCACTCAACATCAACATTGTTCTTGCTAGACTGCACTCCTGTGGCCGCTGGCCAGAAAAAGGCCACCGGCCTCGCATCCCGCACCACCACGTCCTCAGATTAGGATGGAGAGTGGAAGCGCTGACTCCTCGAGCACAGCATCCTCGGTTGAGCACCATGATGCTTCAGACATGGCTGTTATAGGAAGCAGGGTCGGAGGCGGCCTGCAACGAGGAGACACGCGCATTGTGGTCATCGTGTATGGACAGCACCAGGAGGGCATCGCCGCTCTCTTTGCCGAAGTCCTTGGCAAGCCGTTTTGTGCTCGGCCCAGCTTCACATCCATCGCGGCCACGGATCATGACCGAGTGATTGGTATATGTGCTGAGAGCGCCAAGGCGGACATTGCCTCCCGGGACAAGAACCTCGTCATAGCCATCCACGCCCACTGCGTCGACAATCATACTCCGGCCGATCCGGTCCTGTCCGACAGCTGCGACTATGAGTTCTTGTACACGAGCGTCCCCTTTTTCCGGCGCGACCTGGCACGCTTCATCTCGTTTACGCTTGGCCAGATCAACCACCACGCGACCCTCATGGCCAAGCCACGAACCTACTTCATGTCCACCACATTTCCCGATGTCCACGTGGCTCTGCCCAACATTGACATTCTCACAGTCGGGTCTGATGCCGTCGAGATACGTGTTGATCTTCTCAAGGAGCCTCTGGGGGACGGCACGTTTGCCGCCGTGCCCAGTCTGCGATATGTGGGCGAGCAGGTCATGACGCTGCGGCAACGCACCGAGCTGCCAATCATCTTTACCACACGCTGCCAGCGCGAAAACGGCCGGTTCCCACTCGACGACCCAGACCTGTACTACAAGTACCTCTCCAAGGCGATCCAGTGGGGTGTCGAGTACATTGACGTTGAACTGTGGCTCCCCGAGCCCATCCGCAAGCGCCTGTACGAGCAGCGTGGCAACAGCCGCATCATGTCTGCCTACCACGACTTTGCCGGGGCCTTTCGATGGTCCACGACCCAGGCACTCCGCATCTACGCGGAATCGCAAAAGTATGCCGACATTGTCAAGATGATAGCGACTGCCGCCGACCGCAACGACAATTTCGAGCTGGAGTACTTTCGGTCCAAGGTGCGCTCCGAGTACCCTGACGGGCCGCCTCTGTCTGCGGTCAACATGGGCGAGCTGGGCCAGTTTTCGCGGACCCAGAACCATGTCTTCACGCCCATCACACATCCACTGCTGCCCGTGATCGCGGCACCGGGCCAGATGAGCGCGGCCGAGACGAACGCGGCGCTGTCCATGCTGGACCAGCGGCCCAAAAAGCTGATATACGGCATTGTGAGCTCGGCGAGCAGCAGCGGCGGGACCCCGCAGGCGCCGTTCTACGTCAAGTGCTTCAACGAGCTGGGCCTGCCGCACCAGTTTGCTGTTGTGGAACGGCAGCCCAAGGGGCCGAACCGTGTGGAGGCGTGGTGTGACAACCGCAATTTTGGGGGCGCGTTTCTGCACCCGCCGCTGCCATACAAGAGCCTTGTATCACGGCGCGGCCTGTTTGCGTCGCTGGGCGGCGGCACGGGGCCACTTCTGACCGAGGCTGCGCGCGCGATCGGGATCATCGACACCATTGTGGTCCAGCCGCCGGTCTCGACGCCCATGTCGGCGGAGAGCTCGGTGCCGTCCAGCCCGCGCAACGGCTACAGCAACGGGAATGCGGGTCTGCCGCCCAACACGCAGCTCGTCTTTGACAATGCCACGTGGCGTGGTATCTTGAGCACGCTGACACGCGACCTCGCGCCGTCGGCGTATCTCGGCCGCATTGCCGTTGTGCTCGCGTCGTCCGCCGACGATGCAGCCAGCACGCTCTTTGCGCTGGCTGCCCTGAACATTGGCAAGGTGTACACGGTTGGGTTCAAGACGCCGCCAGCCCTGGCCGGCAACCTGACCATTGAGCCGTTCACCTCTCTGGAGCGGCTGCAGAGAGCGCGGGACGTCGGCGCCCAAGACGACTATGCATCACCGTTTGTTTTTGTCAGTGCGCTGGCGCCCGAAAAGGAGAACCTGGTGCGCCTGCTGCTCCGCGTCTTCAGCTCGGCGTCCGCGTCGACCAGCACCGTGCCGCCGAACGATGCAGCGCCCACAGCCAGCGGCCGCCGGGTCTTTCTCGACCTTGCTGCCGACGCCAGCAGCAGCAGCAGCGGTAGCAGCAGCAGCAGCAGCAGAAGCAGCACCAACCTGCCACGCATGGGCGCTCTGGCCGCGGTGGCCGAGCAGAGCGGCTTTGCGGTGTACGGGCCGTCTGATGTCAATGCCTTTACGACAGTCGAGACACTGCGGCTGCTGATCGGACAGAACGTACCCTACAGCTTTGTCCGTCTGGCGAGTGGCAGAAGCCCATACTGATTTTTTTTTCATAAAATTTTACATATAGCAGCCCCCTTTTTTTGATTTTGGAATATTTGATGACTCGACGTTTCCCATCTCCATCCTCGATTTCTTTTTGTCAGACTTTCTTTTCTCGTCCCCCGGTTCTCTTTTTATTATTTCTCGTTTCTCATCCCTCATAGAGAAAGAATAATGTCGGCTTGTGTCAGTGGTCTCTACAGGTAAATAAAGAATTATACAGAGTACAAGTGAGAGCTGTCACCGCCTGTCGTCCGTCTCATTATGTCGTTGAATGACAGTCCCACTTACCCCAGACCCGTCTCCTCCACGCTAAGGTAGCTTGGCCACCGTTGACTGGTGGAAAAATTTCTCCGCGTGTTAGCTTCCTAGTAGGGATGAAAATATCCAGTTTCGGAAGCTGCCAAATGACGGCCTAGTCGCCGTTCCGTCGAGTCTTGATGCCGTATCTGGTAGTATTTCAATGGGTAGTTTTATTGGCCTCAATATGGACGAGGCGAGGCAACCAACTTGAAAAGAAGGGTGGACTGAAGCGACCCTCACTGCTTACTCTGTACTAAATTTGAATCTGCTTTCAAGGGTCAGACCCTCCGTCTTTTTTCAATACTTTCAGAGTCTGCCCTCCGCCTCTTCTTTAGCCTTCCCCGGATTCTCACCCGGATTCTCACCCCTAGTCGTGGTCAGACTACCGATGCACACCATGATGTTTCTATCTACCGTGGTAGACGAGTAATCTACCGAGCACAGTTCATCTTATCATACGACCTCCACAGAATATCCGTCGAAAAGATGCCACGATTCAACGTCTTAGTCATACCTGCTCGGCCTTCGTCTCAACAGACTTGAACCTTCCCTTTCTGACCGCATGCGCGGTGCGTTGTGCGTGTGCGTGTGCGTGTGCGTGTGCATGTGCGTGTGCGTGCCTCGTGCCTTCCGCACGCGGTATTCGCAGTGGATACCGTATTCGTACACTTGCCCTCGACGAATATGCAGTATCCTAGCACTTGCATTCTCGCCTCGCTTTCTGCGTCGAATAACTGCTTCACTTTTCCGTTGTGATGGTTCTGCCTGCCCACGAACCAATGCCCTGCCCCCCAACGGTTTTTCATCACAACACAGCGTCCCCTCGGACCAAGGTTTACTCTACGTCGTATGCGACGAAAAGCTGTTGTCACAGTCCCCTCCTATCCCCGGTTACCAGCATGTACGAAAACACATCCTGCATAGGTTCGTCCCAATTATTATTACTCTACGGAATAGCCCCCCCCCCTCCCTTATTCCCTTACCATATTCCCTGCTTCCCTGGCAGCTTCCCCTCCTTCACGCCCCTCCTCCACTCATTTCCCATTTTCCTTCTCCACACAACCACTACCACCACCACCACCACCACCACATCCCAGGACCTTGAATACTCGTATGCGACGTATGAGTATTAGTAGCTCGTCCTGTCTGTCGGCTAATAAGAGAACAGTCCTCTGATTCGATGCTTCTTCGACGGCAAGGTTGGGGGGGGGGGGCCCGGCCGCCCCGGCGGGCGGGGGGGGGGGTGTGGGGGGGGGGGGGGGGGGGGGC